>JAOVYW010047884.1:0-24820 GCA_025775045.1 Hiodon tergisus
AGAGAATTCTGGCTGCCTTGACTGCTTTGTGTCACAATGTTACATTTTTTAAAAACCTTTCCATTTTACAGAGAAACGTGACCTTCATCGAGATCTCAGCAGTGAGGGACATCATGCTAAACCTGACATTGACAGAACTAGCTCCCAGATTTTACATCTTTGAAGCGAGTGACTTTGAAATCTGGTTCCAAGTCAACCTTGTTGTCCTGATGGCCAGCATTCATCCAGACAGTTTGGCTGTGATCCCCAGCAACATCACCTGTGACTCTTACCTTGCCATGTAAGTTACTGAAATCTGGTTCTCTAAATGCTCTTTAAGGCAAAAACTTGTCTCTAAAATAATAAGGTCAGAATCATTCTTTCTGTCTTTTTTTTTTTACAGATTTAAGGGCCTCGATCAAAGTTTGAAATCTCTTCCACCTCAACTCACTGAAGGCATCGAGTCCAGCAAGGACCTGCTAATGCAGAGAGCTCCAAAAAGTATGTGACCATTAAATGGATTCTTGTTGTTTTACAATTCTCATAATGCGAAAGTGTTGACACTTGTTAACCTTCACAGCAAAAAAGCCATTTGCCTGGGTGTTTAGTCATAAAGCATTTTCTGTTCTTTTCCTTTTCCCTCGAAGATTGCATGATGTTGCCTTCTGTTGGTCAGGTATGATTTCAATCCTTTCCCTTTACTGTGTTTTATTAGATGTTTTTTTATACAGCAGTCAAACAAATCCCAAAAGTTGGACAACGTAGTCTTCTGAATCTTCTTTTGAAATTACATTTATATTTTGACAACATATTTTGATTTAACTGCAGTAAATATTGAAAATATTTGTTTGTCTGTTTGAGAAAAAATACAGAATAATTCCTGGTGACTAGTGTAAAATTTTCACAAATATTTTGTATCTTTCCCTCCAGTGTAAAGAAACACCAGTTGATGGTGAGTCAGTGTTGACAATGTTGTTTTTGATTTCCTTATTTAAATATGCAAATATACTTTCTTTAGTATCTCCAACATACCTCTTTATTTCATTGTTTTGCAGAAGCAAGTATTTGCTCTAAAGTCGACAGGTGTGTCTTTTACATTTTTTTGGAACGAATGAACTGACATGGAAATTATTTATTCTTGAGTCATGTTCTGGATATTGATTTGAATGTCCCATTCAGCTCTTCTCATATTCCTTATAATCACACTACAAAGGCTCTTTGGGAAGTGTGAAAGCATCTGAGATATTTGCTTTAACAATTATGGGCAATTATTTTTATTTCATTCTCCACCCTGTCTGTCGTGCAGCCTTTCAGATGCACAGCGATTGAAATTGGCGAACTCATCATTGATGCAGTGTAATTTTAGCATTGAAAACTATGCCTGTTCTTCAGTAAGTGCTCTTTAATTTAATACCTGAATGCATTTTTCCTCATCCTCCACACATTTAGTGATGACATTAAAGTATTGCAGGGGATTAAATTATTTCATAATTCTATTTGATGCATCATTTCCCCTTAGGTGCCAAACTTCACAAAAGAAAATTTGGTGACTATTTTGAAATGCAAGCTGGCAAGCAACATCTGGATCCCAGCAGTAACCTGGAAGCTATTCTTCACCAAAGTCTCCAGTGTCCTGGATGAAGCCCTGGATACATATTCATCTGGGGTACAGGGAATTCCACATGCGCACTAGCAAAAAATGACAACGAGCCTGGCTAATCACTTTTATATGCGGACAAATGTTTTCAAAATTACTTCGATATTTTTTCTGTAGATCCAGGTCCTTGATCCTGTAGATCAAGATTGAGTATCCCTGTATTATCGATAAAATGTGTCCCTGTTAAGTATTTGCATAACGTTTCTCAACAATACCTTTCATTGAAGGTGCTGAATGCCATCATTGCATGATTCTCATTTATGAATAATTTTTCTTGTAACAGCCTTACAACACTAGCAGAACGTCCATGACCTATGCCCTGGATGCAATTGGAGAACTCAGAGTTAACCATTTCAGCGAAGCACAGCTAAAAGACGTCAACTTTATCAACCAGTGGTTCAATAGGACACTCCAACCATTTTTGCCATTTGTGTCAGAAGGGTTTCTGTCCTGTCTCAGCACCAAGATCTTTAGCTGTGAGACCTACCAGGCTGTGTATGTTAATGTTGGGCTGTTTGTTTCGTATTACTATTCAAGTGTGGCAGATATTTCTAAAAAATGTGAATGGTGGTTTAAATTAGCTTAAGCCTTTCTCTCAATTTCAGAGTGAAGGCTATGAGTAATCAATACTTGTCAATGGACAGAATCAGACGGCAAATTATCTACACACATTTTATCCACCTCTATCTATCGCGGAATGACTCTTCAGGTATTAATAATACCTAACACTATTCAGATCAATTCTACGTGTCCTACAACTGCCTTGGAATGTTGACAAATTTTATTCCAACTTTTGCAAAAATGTATTTCTTCAAAAATAATTATCCAGGAATAGGTGCACTAACACTGCTCAGGGTTTGAATTTTCTCCTTTGTTCTTTTTCAGAGTATAGCTGTATCTCTAACACCAGTGGGAGCATAGATTGGCTTCAGAAGAATTTTGGAGAATTTTATGTCTTTGCATCACTGGAAGATTTAAAAAAACTCAATACAAACTTCTCCAGCGTAAGTTGCTGACAAAATACTAACATATTCACTTCTAAATTGAGTAGATTAATTCATTTTACAATGAAAAATGTCTACTATATACAAATACCAATTCTTCTTCTTTTTATTTAGTTTGAATCCTTGGCACTGCTGACCCCAGCCCAAACCGCAGAACTGACTCTGACCTCAGGGGCATTGAACGACACAGATAAGATTAACACTGTGTTTGATCATTTGGAGAGAGATAACGCTTTACAAAACGTTGATGAGTTTCTGACTCTACTGGCCAAAGTTCCAGAGGTATTTGATTTGCTATGTTACCAGCTGAATTATGAAAATATGTAATTTACTTTGTTGGTGCCTGTAGTGCCTGATTTTCTGTATTTGCAATAACGAATATGAATCTGGAGATTGTGGATGATTTGTTTTGTTTTACTCCACCAGATCCCAGATATCAGCCCTACTGTTAGAGACTTCATGATGAATCGAATTTTCCTCGTCATCAGTCATCGTTTTCCTCAGTTTGAGAGTGCTGATTGGATTAACTGGTTCCTCATCAAACTAATTCCTATACTTCCCAGTTTTAATTCAGAGATGCTCAAAAATGTAACCTTTAACATCAGCTGCACCAATTACCAAGCCATGTGAGTTGATGGCCGGCTTCCTTGTGAAATATACTTTTCACTCTATCAAAAAGACATATTTTTCTTTACTCAAAACCTCTAGATAAAACGTATATGGGGTTTTAATTCAGATATGGGTTTAAAAATATTATCTTACAGTGTGAAGGGGATGGACATGGTCTTCCCCAAAATGACCCCAGGAAAAAAAACGGAAATCACCCGTGGTTTAGTGGAATACCTCAAGAAATCAATTCACCAAACCAATGAACCTGGTAGGGTTTGCACAACCCGCACTACTGCATATTAATGTAGATTTGTAACACTGTTCAATCATATTCTAATAAACAGTAGAACTTCTGTTTTAAAGTTTTTGGTAATTTCAACATAACATTCATGTTAATATTTTGATATGAAGCTTTTTTTTTTTTACCTCTTGTGGACATGTGTGTTTTTCTCTCTGCCTATTAGCCTGCAGACAGGAAAACCAAAATAATTCTGTCTGGCTGTCCATCAATTTGGGAAAATTCTCAAATGAAGCAAGTTACTCAGATTTGAAAGAATTCAACATCACAGGGGTAATTTTCTTTAAATTTTTTAAAGTTTGATTTACCAGCACAGACTGATATCAATATAACCTGGAATCATTTCCTGTCCTTGCATTACTGGAGAATTTCATGCAACTTAATAAAAATTTTCCCAATGGATCCGGCTGACGTGATGTCCTCTTTCTTTTTATGTAGTTTGAATCCTTGGCGCTGCTGAGCCCAACCCAAGCCGCAGAACTGACTCTGAACTCAGGAGCATTGAACGACACAGATAAGATCAACATTGTGTTTGAACAACTGGAGAGAGATAACGCTTTACAAAACATAGATGAGTTTCTGACTCTACTGGCCACACAATCACAGGTAATTGACTGACTAAATCCTTGATCTATTTAACCACCTTAATTATGAAAATATTCAATTTTTAGTGTTGCCTGGAGACATTTTAGTGTGTGGGGCCTGAACTTTTTTGTTTGCAATAAAATATATGAAACGAGATTGTGGATGATTCGTTTTGTTTTACTTCACCAGATTCCAGATATCAGCCCTACTGTTAGAGACTTCATGATGAATCAGACCTTCCTCGTCATCAGTGATCATTTTCCTCAGTTTGAGAGTGCTGATTGGATTAACTGGTTCCTCATCAAACTCATTCCTATCCTTCCCAGTTTTACTTCAGAGATGCTCAAAAATGCAACCTTTAACATCAGCTGCCCCAATTACCAAGCCGTGTGAGTTGATTGCTGGCTTCCTTGTGTAATATACTTTTAAAAAGAAATATATTTTTCCTTACTTGAAACCTCTAGCGTAAAATGTATAACGGATTTACATATATTGTCTTATAGTGTAAAAGGAATGGACATGGTCTTCCCCAAAATGACCCCAGAAAAGAAACAGGAAATCACCCGTGGTTTATTGGAATACCTTAAGAAATCCATTGTTCAAGTCAAAGAACCTGGTAGGGATTACACCACCGGTAGAAATGCACATTAATGTACATTTCGTCATATGTGATATTTTTTTTTCCATTGTTAGAATTTTTTTAATAGAGCTTTTAAACTTATTAATAAAGTATGCAATATATTTGTCCTCTTGAATATGTATGTCTGTCTTTCTACCTATTAGAATGCAAACAGAATATCAGTGATGATACTGCCTGGCTGTCGATAAATTTGGGAAAATTCTTAAAAGAAGCAAGCTTCTCGGACCTGAAAGACTTAAATATCACAGTGGTGTGTATAATATAAATAGTTTGAATAAATATTATATAACAAACATATAAGGAAAATTACTAGAATGCTAAGAGTGTTTTTAATATCAGTTTTTAATTATGATCCTCAGATGGAGGCCCTGCCTTTGTTGAGTGTGAGACAGTTAGCAGCACTTTCCTCTACTCCTGGATATCTGAACAGCACTGAAGACGTCAATAAACTTATACGTTTTGTTGACGATGTTGATTTCACAATATTCTTTGATATATTTTCTCCAGCAATCCTGGTAAGATACATTCCCAAAAAAAATGTTTAAACCACAGGGTTTACAGATTTGAAGCTGGTAACAATTTTTTACGAGGGCGTCAGTTTTCTACACAACGTTGAATAGCCAAATACACGTGTGGGTTCGAATCCTGATACAAAAATCAAAGGTTGAATTTAGATAGCTTGCTGGAACAGAATGTTGAGTCTGGCTCATGTAAACTAGCAAGATCGACTGAGATTTGAAACCCAATGTAACTGTACTCTTCTTGCGTTGTTTTGTGATTATCACTCGAAGACTCCAGCATGTAGTACCTGTCTGGTATTTAATTTGGTCAACGAAGGCATAACAAAACAAGCACATCATGCACAGCCTCTTCACATTTTGTAGCAGTTAGTTCATATTTTAGAATACATTGCAATAAACAAATGGCTTATTTTCAGTGTTGGTACTCATGTTAGTATAAAGAAAATACCCCACACACAGTAACTAAAAATCAGAAGATTGATTGGTGAGAGAATAATTGCCAGTAAACTTGGCAATTTAAAAATGTATGTTGTATAAAATATCTGGACTACCACTGTTGGCTTTTTGGTAGCCGTGACGACTACAACATAAACTAATGATTTGTCCACTCCTAAGTTACCCTCCTGGTGTTGGAACTGGAAACCTTTTGGTGAAACATTTTGGTCCAGTACCTCTACCATCATGACACAAATGTTTTAGAAATGACAAAACAATTGGTTTTTCCATTATATAAAGTTATATCTCACACTGTCAAATTTCCCTCTCTTTTAGGGTCAAGAAAGTTTGATTCCATCGTCAGTGCGTTCAGCAATGCTCCAGCAGGTCTTTGACAGAGGAAACCTTTCAGAATCAACTGTTGATGAGGCTGAGGTTTTCATCTGGCTGCAGCGCAGACTCAGACCCTTGTTGACAAGCATGTCAAATAATCATGTGGCACCCTTCTTTAACATCACCAAAAGGAGATGCTCAACCATCAAACAAGGGTAAGATCAACTTTGCATCCTTGTTAATGCCGAGGCAAAATTATTATTATGTATAATCTGATATTGTCAGCCATCTCAGGTTCTTTTGCTCAAAAAGTATTTCTTTGCGGCCTCCCAAGTGGCTCAGTTGGTGATATCTGGAGCCCAGACTGAGCCCTATGTGCTGGTTCAAATCCAGCTCATGTAATTTTCCAATTTGTAATTTGGGTGGGACTGGGTGAAATCAGCAGAATTCCTCTTGGCGCTTCACTTCCCGGGCGCCTGCAGGCTAGTGGTGCAAAACTTTGCATACAGGCCTTGTTGCCTGCAGTGTAAAAGAAATGTATTGAAAGCGACAAAAGATTGGAGGAGAGTGGTCGTACTTCCTCTGTGTGGTGGCAGGATTCATAGCGAAGAGCCTTGAGCTTAGCACAGTTGCCAATTCAAAATTGGGGAACATTTTTTTATATAAATAAATATGCAAAATAAAATATCAAAAATGTATCGGATACTTGTTTATTAAACACTTATGTTCCTTAAAGAACTTAAATTCCTAGAAATTTTCACCAGAAGCTCTTAGATTTCTTAGACTCTGTGTAAGTCATACTTCATTATTTGTTGTAATTTTCAGAGTAGAGCTACTGAACTCCACCCTAAGTACACTGCCAGAGGATACACAAAGTGCAATCCAGAGTAACATACTGATGTCACTCAAAGGTATTTATAAAGATACTGGTTCTTTGGAATTGGTCTAAACCTGCTTTGCATGGTACTGCAAATACTGTAATACTTCCTTCCTTTCTTTTAAATCATTGATGGTTTGCAATAAGGACTATGATTTAGTCCCCTCAAGGACATCCTTGTCAAACCACTTCAATGTAGCGTTGGCCCTGTGCTTTATGTTCAGCTCTGGCCTCATGTGGCCACCACTATGTTTAGCACTTCTCGATGGTGTTGATTGGGTGTCGAAGGGCATTTTTTACTTTACTCAAAGTGATATTTATAAAATGTATTTTCTTGTAACCTTATTTTGATCTGTGCTTCTCGTTCAAATTATCCCTGGCTTGTTTTAAAAGACCCTTGGATCACTTATTAAATTCTGTAGAGATAAATTTTCTCTTCATTCAAGTTTAACAACTTTGTTTGAACAAAGATATTGTAACAATAATATGCTGACATTCACTACTTATCTTTTTGCACCAGAACTGGTTTTCCCAACAAAGGAGTTTAATACTTATGCAGATGAGACATTCTTAATTTTCTTTGTGTGTATGTATAAGTGGCACATTTTTTTCACAAGAACATTCCAGCAGCAGTAACCATCTTCAATATTTCCTCCCAGAACCAACTCCACTACAATGCTATTCAAACAACAGCTTTTATTTGTTTTTGGAAAGTTCCTTCCTTGGATTTCAGTTTCCAAATTTGAGCCAATTTGTTTCACTGATGCCAGAAGCTCAAAAATTGAAGGTAAAAAGCCCATTCTTTAACTACTGAGCCTTTAAAAAAACTGATGCCGACCTTTCTATATAAACGCTAGATGCTCATCATTTCTGATGTTATTTCTGCATTGCAGCTAATCAACTCCATGACTCCCTCTGAACTTGGCAGCTTCCTGACAAAACCCAATGTCTTAGACAATGAGGCACCACTCTGCACAATTTTTAACGACTACAGCAGGACACCTGATTTCTTGGAAACTGTAAAAATATTTGTTATTAAGTTGAAAAATTTATATTTAAGTGTTGATTTATCTTTATGTATAATTATTTTGTGAGGCGGCATCTCACAGGTGGGTTGCTGAAGTATTTCAGTTATTCATTCTTGTTTTACAGGTGGATATTCCAGATAACTTGAAGAAAATGGTCATGCCCTGTGTCTGGCCTTTAGCCCTGAACAGTGGGAACAAAAAAGACGCTGATGTATGGTTTGAGAAGAGGCTGAGGGACTACTTAAAATTCCTCACAAAGGATCTCGTCAGCCCCAAAATAATCCTCAATGCCAAATGCTTATCTTTTCAGAAATTGTAAGAAGTCAGATATTCATCCAAATAAATTGAGCAGCTTTTATATTTTCTGATCATTTTGTATAAATCTATACTGTTGTAACATTTTCTTTCTTTCTAGTGTTTCTGTTCTTGGAAATAATAACAGTTATATAAACACAGACCTCACTGAGAGTGATGTATACGATAACATTAAGACCTATCTCAGCAGTGGTAAGTAATTTTTATGTGCTTGTTTGAGTTACATCCACAGTGCTCCAAATATCAATGCAATTTATATAACGCATACAATATATATTGCATATTGTCTCTATTATCTCTAGTATTATTGTTAAAATACATTGTCATAAAACAGGGGATTATGGGCTGGACCAAATCAAACCCCTATCACATGCGCCATAGTGAAATCTGGAATAAACATGGCTAACCTTTTTATCGCAAGTTATTCATCCCAGTACCAAACCTGACTTTTTTCAGCCCACCTTGGGTGCAGACACAGGTTACCCCTGTTTTGTAAGCAAATGTAGAAGAGCACAGGACAGCAGCGGTCGACCAATTTAAAAGTACATTCTTGACTGTTGAATGGCATATTTGCCCGCAAATATTTATTTTTTTGTAAATCCAAACGTTCAATATATGATATGGGTTTAATTAGGATCTAGAAGTGCTGGCGGTAAACCGGTACCAACAATACAGAAGCATTTATTCAACTCTAGGAGTACTTGGTTTTTGAGCTTGATTGTGCACATGCTGATCTCGTTCGTGCCTGATGCATGCAATATGTTGTTCATGTTTGTTTAAGATGTAAGTTCAAAAAATAAATGGGTAATGTTTCTGGATGTGAATCCTGATCATGTATGTATAAGTCGACTACTAAGTCACTACTAAGTGAAAAAAACATTATTGGCATTTTTTTGATCAAAAAAGAATTCTGGGTACTGACGTGGGTACTTCATTTGGTTGCCACTTGAAATATATACAATGCATTTATTATTAATACATTGTTAAACTTGGCTAACTGGAAAACAATGTATGATTTTCTAATTTTGTAATTGTTTGTTTTAATTTCATTATGTGCATTCAGTGTAAATTTATGTTTTCTTGATTTATTTAAGGAACAACACCCAAATGCTACAATGAGTCCGATCCACAGCTGAATTCCACAGCTTGGTTTGTCGAATACATTGGTGTATTCATCAAATTCATATCTTTGGATGACCTCAACCAATTCGGTTCTCTAAAGGTTTGTAGGCTTGCCTCATCAAGAAATACATTGTCATTGATGTGTCCTTAAACTGTGTTTAAGTGGCATAGACAGTTTATTATAAACACTTTTGTGTGTACTGCTTACAATATTTAGAAAACAATCAATATTTCAGTGCAACAGAAAAGTACTGGAGTTCCTGTGCCGGGATCACTTTAGTAAATGTATATCACAGATAATAATGTAACATGACTGGTGTGCTTACACAATCGGTTATTGGTTATGTTAGTGGGACTGCTTTGGCAAATAAAATAATAGCCTTAACTGTTTTGATAAATGATTAGCTTTGTCAATTGTACACCCATTCAAATTTTCTAAATAGTTATTGTCATTTAATTGTAGAAGCACAGTTTTTTTATATGGCTAAAATTAATATTCTACCTATACATATACTACGAATACTCAGATGTTAATATGTTTTGCTATGAAGGCTAAACTCTTTTTGTTTTTACTTTGTTTTAGCTTCAACCTTTTGCTGAGAATCTTGAAAACATTCAGCTTTTCAATCAAACTGGCTTTCCGGATAATGTTTCATCCTTTTTAACTCAACTGATTTACCAGCAGAATTCCAATTTTAACCCCTTTCTGTGAGTGTTGCCCCAAAACATTTTTAGTAACAATTTATACTGGTTGGGGCTAATGCTAATAGACAAAGGAAAAATAATTCTTATCCCCTTTAATATGAATCTTCAAGCTTTTTGTCTGTATATCATATCATTCATACTCTGTGTCAAGTCTGAGTGCTACCTAGTGTATTAGCTAGAATTTGAGTTGTGGAATCTGATTTTATGGATTTTATAAAATTGAATTTTGATCGCCCCAATTGTGGAAATTTCATGCCAATTCAGGTAAACTGAAGTGGTTGCAGACCATTGATAATACTCAGTATGGGTTTTCCAAAGAACAAACTTACTTAATGAATCCCATGGATTTAAAAAACTTGATCAGCAAAAGTTATTATATAGATTGAGCGCAAGTTTAGATTTCTGAATAAACTAAAATAATACAGGGAGGTTCTTAACATTCACTATAAATCATTTTTCAGTAAGAAACTATGGCAGGCTTATTTTTCAGGCGTATGCATTGTGCAGAATAAATTGGTTGTTGGGGTGTAAAGCTAAAAACACAGCTGAAAAGATTATACAGTGCCTTTATTAAGATATATGGTAAGATGACTAAAGATGAGTATAGCATTCAAATTAAGCTTGCTACATGTGTACTTGTATTTCTATTAGGAGTAAAGTGAGATTACTTTGGAAGAAAGAAGTATTGAAATGTGCAGAAAAAGTATGATTTCATTAAGCTTGGGATTCACTTCACAGAATCGATTTTGTTGTTTACATCCTGCAATATTTTTTTTAAACTCTAGACTTCCATCAAAATTCCAATGCAGTGCTCCAGGATCGGCTTTCCTACAGCTAAATAAAGATCAGGCGACAACTGTGGTCCACAAAATAACCCAGTCCTGTGGTAAAGTGGACCCTCAGGTGGGCATCTCTCTGGCACCTTCCTCCTTTTAGCACTTCCCAACAACACTTAATTATTCAAATGTATAATATTCCTCATTACCTTCTCGAAAAGCAATTAAGCGCACAAGTACGATAGAAAATATTTTCTGATATGGACATTTTTCTTTCAGATAAGCGCAGCTTTGGCTGAAAAAATTGAAATCAGTGCGGACACAATCATGGCTCTGGGCCAAGAAAGCACCGCATTGTCAGTTGGAAATATTACTAGTGCTCATCCTGATGTGATTGAGGCATCTTTGCAAACACTGAGTATTGTGACAGGATGGCACCTGGGACAGGCAATAGCTATAGTACAAGTTCTGCTGACATCCGTGACCTACCAGGTTATTATAAATTCTGTCAATTTATTTGCTTAGCAGATGCTTTTTACCAAAGCGACTTACACAGCTTACAATTTCAACATTCATCTACATGTACAGCTGAATAATTACTTAAGAAATCCAGGTTAAGTACTTTGCTCAAGGATACTACAGCTGGGGTGGGACTTGAACTGGTACCTGTCAAGCCTGTTACTATAACCACTACACCACCAACTGAATGTGTATTGTATTATTTTATGACTAGTGACAAATGCCCAGTCTGAATAGCAGTTTTATATTTCATTGGAATTATGAGATAATAATGGGGATCACTAGTTAACTTTGGAAAACATGAACAATTTTTACAAAAAAAAAGAACCCAAATTTGTTTTTGTCAATACCAAACCAAATATTTGTGGTTTCTCATAACCTCTTCAAAATGTTTTTCCCCCCTTTCCAATAGAAAATAAGCAGTTCACAACAACTGGAGAATCTTGGCACTATAGTGGCAGGTGTTCCCTCAACAGTTTTTGTCAATATTCCCTCTGCTCAACTTCAACAATTATCTCAAAATCCAACTTTTATCAACAATATACTCAGTGCCCCTCAAATCATTCAGTACACATTTGTTAACCAGGTATGTATTTTATGGCATATGCAGGAAGTACTCTTTTGGTTCCATACCTGAAAATTACATTGCCGTCACTTTTTTGCTAATATTTAATACTGGCCTATTTTCCTCCTTTAAAGCTCATAAAAACTGACACAAATCAAATTTTAATTAACGTCCCTGATGACCTGGCAACAGAAATTCCAAGAGCTTTGTTGACAAACTTTCCCTCACAATCGTTTTTGGAAATTAATAAGAAGAGATGGAAATACGAACAGGTATGTAAGAAATACATTTTTTGTAATGCTTATAAGATATTTTTAAATTCTGAATAATATCCACTATAAATAATTTCACGTAGTGGTGGACGTGCCACCTAAATTTACATGTTGTATTATTTTCATGTTTTCACCAAAATATTTTTTTAAAAGCCAGACATTATTGTGTCCAGAACTACCACTACTGGGAAAAACCTGGGCACAGATTTCCAGCATTTTCTGTTTCATCAATAAAACAGAGCAATCCTTAACTTGCCACCAGTGCTCAAGCAAAACCAATCCTCAAAAAATAATTTTCCCTTGTAGAAATGAAGAAGAAAAAAATTCAATAGTTTTATATATTATGGTGCATATATGGTGCATAGGTATACTTTATACTTTGTATGTACTTTATACAAGGGGGAATGTGCATTGCCTTCTTAGATGAGAAGGCAATAATATCCCCGATTCCCAAAATTCATGGTTAAAATGAATCCTTAGTGTTTCGTTTAAAGATTTTTCATATTTAGAATCATCTAGTTTAAACCCACAATTTATGTTAACATGAATTCTAGAAACAGAATAACAAAATGCATTTTTGCAAGCCTCCAGAGTGACTTACTCGATGAATTTACTCTCCTGAGCATCAATTGAGCCAAATGGTCTGGAACTTGCAGGTTTGAATTCAGATCAAGTAATTTACCGTTTGTGTACAGAAGCGCTCAAGGTGCAAATTAGCACAATTTGGCCGAATTTGTGAATGATTCGTGTTTTTCATTTCCAGGCTGTCCTTTTCTTTGACACTGTAAAAGGAGTTAATAACTTTACAAAGTAAGTGCCAATTGTCTTTAATACATTATGTTGATATGATGTAAAATGTGTACATATCAATCAATTCTGCTCTGCTCTGCTCTGCTCTAGCATTTCAAGTTATGTACTGCAAGGATTTACATGCACTCGAATCCAGACTTTTAAATCTGACCAAGTCATCAATTTAATAAAAGCTTGCAGACGAGGTCGTGAAAAAAAGGTGGTTCTACGGGAAACTCAGGTGAGTGTGGGACTAAAGTAAATTCTGATGCACAGTTTTTAGAATTGATCAGAAAATTGCATGGGAAAATAGGAACAATGTGTAAATACGTGACAATTAACACCTTATTTTCTCTTCTATAGTTAACCTGTATGCACAACTACCTACTTAATGGTGGAAATATATCAAACAACTTTGCAGAATATCCATCCAATTTGCTTCTGTATTACAAGTAAGATATTTGGATAAATTCTGTATTTTCAGTATAAAATTTTGTATCGGTCCACTAAACGTACTTTAAGTGGATTGAAGTATTCTATGACAGTGCAACTAATGAAGAGTAATTGTGCTAAAAAATATTGACCCGAATATTCACAGGTTTTTATGACTATTTATAATTATAATATATAACTTAGAACAAGACAATAACATTGTAAGATTTTCTGTTATTGCTGTTTATGGACATATTAATGTAGTATTTCATATTGTAATAATTTTTCCAGTTATAAGGATGTGCTTGCAAGTAACTGCAATTCATACTTTGTGGAAATTGGAAGTGCAGACTTCAGTGTCCTATCTGAGTCATTGAAGAAGTTTAAAGAAGTGCAACTCCTGCAGAATGCCAAAAACTGCCTGGTGAGCAATATAGATTTATTGAACTCAGCAGTTAGCGTGTGTGCCCTACAGCTCCAGGGTTCTGGTCTAGAATCTGGCTACGGTGTGTGTCTGTGTAGTCTGTGTAGTGTTTTCAAGTTCCTCCCACAGGTGAACTGGCATTTGCGAAATTGAGTTTACCTTGCCTGATTAGGTTCACCCGGGATTGAATAAGTAGTTATCGAAAAATAATAAATGAATATGTTTATAAAATAAAATTTCAGTTGGAGAGGTTCTTGGTGAATTGACCAATCATAAAAGTACTCCAGGCATTGATCGTCAACCATTCATATTTACAACCATCAGCCGCCGAGCAAAGTGGCCGTGGTGGGATGTGTATTAATAAGGCCAGTTGCAAAAGGTAGCCAGAGAAGTAAAATGGTGGTTAATACTCTTAGACATATTTTGAGGCGTTGAATGCCGGCTGAGCAGACATCCCCTTATGGCTCAATTAATGGCCAACAAAAAGTGAGTTGCAGCATTTCCGCTGATAGATCAAAAGGGCCCAGACCAGGATAGACAGCCAATTACACCAAATGCTTTAAAAGGAGGAACCAGAAGTTCTCAGTGTTCTCAGTTAAGGAGGCTCTTCATAGAGTTTGTCAGGAAAAAATTTTGACAGTAAAGGCATTCAACAATATGAAGCCACTGGGGAGTTAATAAAATGAGGATTCTGCAGTTCTGTCCTGAAAAGGTTGAACATCAAGATGGATTCTTGTCATTCGAGAGGGGATGTCATCCAGTTAAGCTAATGTATTTGTACTTTCAAAAATGTGGACACCCTGGCATAGGGGCTGGGATATATAACAGTGGGTTATATATACTGTATTATACACATTTTCTCTACAGTTTTCAATATGATTGTCTACAGTAAGTGTTATAGCAGTTAACTTTACTATAATGCAGCCCAATTAACTGCTAAGCAGGTACTTAAACACTTCACACAAATTCAATAATTGAAATATAGAACAGATGTTCATTCAAATTTAGTATACTATAATAACCAAGAAAGATCAACAGTAGACCATGTAGTCATAACAGTAAAAAATAAGTTTGCACGCCTCTTCTGAACACCCAGAATAACACGCCGATAATGTCAGGATACATGCGATCTTGAATTAGTTCCTAAAAAGATGACAAAAAGGCAAGACACACTTGACAAGTGGATTTTTTTTTCAGACTTACTCATATAACTAAAATACAGCCAACTGTGTAAAAATAAATACAAATTTTGAGAACAAGATTGTCACTGTGTTTACCTCATTCTTCTTAGAAACCGATGTCAGGATAGCTGTTAAAAGCTGCAGGATAGGGGAACTGAGCTGACACTTTCCTCATTAGCAAATAATGTTACAGAATGTATTCTATTATTGAATTCATGTGTTTCAGGGTATATCAGGAACTAGTCTCAGCAAGGAGAATGTGGAGGTGCTGGGAAACATGTGCTGTACTCTAGATGGGACCTACATTGAGAACTCTGATCCACTGATCCTGGAAAAACTGAAGAACTGTAATGATTTATCATCTGCACAAGTCACTGCTATGGAAAATCTTTTATTTACTGGTAAAACGAAGTATGGGTATGTACATATTGACTTTTTTTCCAACACAGATCTGCATGCATATTTTATTAGAGCAGTATAGATGGACCACATTTTAATTTAGGACTTGGTCATTATTAAATTTATCTTTAAATATTTTTATAAAGCAACTTTGTTTTAGTATGGTGGTTCCCTTTCAAATACACAATAGGAACCGGGGGTAATTTCTCTTTAAGAACCCAAAACTTTTGAAGCATTTATGCCAAGTTTTGAGCACGTCTCACATTGTGTGTCAGAATTCCTATATCACCACTCTGTATCAGACGGCCGGCCTCTTCTTTCCTTCAGATGAGCAGAACTAGCATTTTTGGTTGAGTACTCTCCAATCACTAAAAAAAAAAATATATCTTTTTTCACCTTGTGACTGGAAAAACTTCATTTTCCTTAAAATGTTTAATTTTATTATCTGTGTAGACACTTGTGACTGCTTGTTTACGCATTTGCTGCCTTCTGCAAAAAGTCACAAGTTCTGCGTATGTTGCTTCGGCCAAGAATACGCAGACCAGGCCCTTTTGGGCCCTTCTTCTCTGTGAGCTTTGCTCCAGCCTCCAAGGAGGGCGCTTGTTGGCCGGGCCTGGTGGCCTTCGTGCCCTCAGCATCCCCAGCTTATTTAGGACATCCTGCAGGCCAGGTCCTGTCTTCTGCTCTCCCAGTGTGAGTAGAGGACGCTGTTCTGACGAATGCTCAAGAAAATGCCCCAGGGAAAGCTGGAGTAAGTGCAGCCGGCAGTAGGCTGAAGGCCACCGGGCAGTTCAATGTCCTCGACATAGCGAGTTTTCTCACCCTCATCCTCCTGCACCTCCTCAACTCCATCGTCTTCTCCCTGCCCTCAGCACAGTAGGAAGAATCATACAGAACCTTGTCCTCCTTGTCCCTGACCCATGGGATGAGATTGAGTCTGTGCTTGATAGGCAGAAGGCATCCATTGCCTTCCTGAAAAAGTAGGTCAGATCGCCCTGCTCTAGATCTCCAGCTGATGTTGGCTGTTCATCTGGATCCCTCTTTTCTGCCTATCCCCTGCACCTAGAAGTGGACAATTTGTTGTCTCGTATTGCCTCAGGAGGGTTTGAGGGGCTGGCTGAAGGGGTTGATTCAAAAGTAGCCTTGCCCGTTTTGCCTTCCTTGCACTCTGAGGTCATGCTTCTGATGCAGAAAGCTTAGGAATTGTTTGGCATGCTCTGGTCTCTCTCTCAGGAGTTGCTGCAAGTTGCTGCCATGGAGAGCCCCTCCATTCATATTTCTAGAATGAAGTGCTTACAACACCCAGCCACCACCCCTAGGGTCCCTTGCTGTATGGACTCACTTTAGAGTCCACAACATCTAAGGAATCATCCTGCCTCAATCAACAGGGCAGTGTCAACGAGGGCCTCCTTAAGAGCCTATGTGGCTAACGCCATTGTTGTCCAGCTTGACATACGGGGGGGGGGGGGTCAACCCTGGGTCAACTTCTATCTGTGCCACCAATGGTTCAAGATATTGTTTTGAAGCAGCTGTTGCAGTACATCTGTCGACACAACTGGTTTACATTGGTGGATTTGCAAGGCGCTTACTTACACATCCCCATAAAACCAGCTCCCCGGAGGCTCCACCTTTGTTTTGTCTTCCAAGGGATAGGCTATGAGTTTTGTGCCCTGCCTTTTAGCCTTTCTTTAGCTTCATGTGCATTCAGAAAGTGTGTGGATATGATTTATCATCCAGATACTCGTAAAATATTTGCTGATTGGCTGATTTGTGCCACATTGCCAGATCATTCACAGCTTCACACGCAACTTGCCACAGAGCACTTCTTGCCTAGGCGTTAGAACAAACCATGCAAAGAGTCAGTTGATTCCTACCAAGGTAACAAACTACCTGACGTTGAACTCCCAGTGCATGCTTTTTACTCTGTTGCATGTTTCGGCCACAAGGTTCTTTAGCCCACAATGAACCGCCACAAGATTACTTTCTGCGAGTTTCCTATGGGCCCTCACGTGGTGGAAACAATTCTGCCACTTACACTTTGGTATTTAACTGGGAACAGTCACCAGATGATGAGTGATCGCCACAGACGTCTCCAGCAACGGTTGGCATTGTGTCAGGAATGCATGGCGGGTGCAAATGGATTTGATAGCCCCATAGCATGTCCACCACATAAACATCCACTTGGATTAAGTTCCAAGCTGCATCAATTGTAGGTCTGGGCGACTCTACTGATGTCCAATTGGTAAGTGTCCTATCCCCTAGCCACCCTTTTGGGTCGTTCCACCTAACTAGTTTATAAATAAAAAGGGGCCAATAGATCCGGTGGATTGGGAATTGGCTGGACTATTTCTCATTTGGCGTAGTGATATAGAAATCTGACACACAGATGTAAGATGTGCTACCCCTTATCGACCTTTTTGGATTGTCCCACCTAACTAGATTATAAGTAAAAGGGGACTAATAGATTCAGTACATTGGGAACGTGAGTCATTATTTTGCATTGATGTTGTTGCACTGTAGTGTAAATACCGCAATGTTACATAATAATACAGATCAGTTTTACTTAAATGCTGGCACTAAACTCTTTGTTAACAAATTTGTTTGAAATTTGTTTCCTCAGAGGGAATTCAACATGGAACTTAAAAACTCTGGAGGACCTTGGAATTATACCATTGTACTTAACAAAAACATTCTGGATTTATATTAACACCGTATGTCTATATTTGCTATTTCCTTCATGATGTCATTTTTATCCCGACACCAAAAATATATACAATATTAATATATATATATTTCCTTTTGTGTTTTTCCTAACAGACTATTAAAGGAAATTTCCTTAGATCTTTCTCGAAAAAGCTGCGAGAAGACAAGAAAATCGAGAAGAAAAAACTGAGTGCATTATTTCAGGCGATTACTGCCGTCCGATCAAAACGTGCAGCGGGTTAGTATTCATTCATATAGAGTTCGGGAGAAAACTGGTAGTCCACTTGCATGTTTAAAAAAATATATACAAACTTTTTTTGTCATTGGGCCTAGGAAATATCAGAATTTGTTCAGTCGACTTCAATCTCATACTTCGTTTCAATATCTCCTGATATATCAATATAATCAAATTTTCCATGTCATCTGAAAGTAATTCCTTCGGTGTCAATTTTTTTCTTTTAAGAGAATGAATGCACTTCTGGCATTATTACTTCAGTCATTATAGCTGATGAAGCATTCCCTTTTGGATACGACAACACCCAGTTCAACTGCTGTTTGACTGCTAATGTTGTGAAGGACAATCTGGCAGCCATCATTGAAAAAGTTTTTGATAATAATTATCAGAGGATAATTCTGGATAAACTAAATCAGGTAAAGTCATGAATTATACATGTGTGAAAATAAAGCCGGAAAAATTATGTGTTTCATTATCAGGGTATAAGGCAACAAAAGATGACCATTTTCTATACCTATTGTATGTGTGACGTAAACATATAAAACTTTATTCAGCTATTTGAATTATAAGCATAAATTGGCATACTATTTCATTTATAGTATATATATTTGTATTTAAATAGGCAAATTTCTCGCTGTGAACATTACAAGAACAAAAAGCAAGTGGGTATCAGATGGGCAAGTGTTGCTAAATATCACTCACTTCTGAGTGAAAATAATGTATAGAGTAAAATCACACCTCTGGTTTAATGCAACCTGCTGATCTTCTAACTTAGGCATACCCACAACGCATTCCAGATGAGCAGGTTCAAGTCCTTGGGTCAGCTTCTCGGGTTGCTTCAGTCGCGGATATTGAGAAATGGAATGTCACTAAGATTGACACGCTTTCTGCTTTGATGGACTCCTCTAATGGACCGTGGGACCAGGAAAAGGTTAAAAAAAAATTTTTTACAACTCCTCCTTGCTGTAGCACGCGAGGGCGTGCTGGTCCCAAGAGCGGCCAGAGAACGAGGCATTGGGGGAATGGTTCAGCCTTATATTCAGCATATTTACACAACTTAAATATTCTTCCACAATGTGAAGATTCTGGTAAATTTTACGGTTTACGGCAGACCACCCAGCAATACTCTCCGTCTATCCAGTCCTCTCTCTGGGATTGTTGGCACCTGAGTGTGATTACCATTTGTGGAACCACACTCAGGTGCACAACGAGGTTCAATTAGAGGGCATGGCCCTCCCTCTCGGCTGCCAGCTGCTTGCCACACTTGCCTTCTCGGAAATGCAGCCATTTTGTTATTTGCCCACTATGGCCGAGGCTGGGACCAAATCAAAACTTTCTGATAGGATTTTATAAAATTGTTTCGAATAACGTTTTCTTTTTATGAGAAGTGATGAAGAAATGATACTTACAAAAAAAAATGAACACTATTAAATGCAATTTTATGAGTTTTCTTGAATTCTGTGATAATCAGAAAATTAGTTTTGTGTAATGGAATTCATAATTTGAAAATAAATGTGGAGTGTGGAATTTGGTGTAGAGAATTTGGTATAGAGAATTTGGTATAGGAAGAGGAATTCTGTGATGGCGCAATTATAGATTCCTGAAGAAAGTCCCAATTCTTTTGTCTACTTATTTGTTTTTCTCCTTTTAGGTTAAGATAATCGTCACAAAATACTTAAACACTACGGGTAATACTCTGGGAACTGCTGAACTGAATTCAATTGGAGGGACAAACTTGTGCAGTCTGGATGAGTTGTTGCTGAGCAACATTTCCACAGAAATTCTTAGGTGAGAAGTTAACCTGACCTGACTGTCCCTGTCTGCCAGAAAAATTCCTTTGGCTTGTTGTATACTTGACCTGTAAACATTCGCTTACAATAGATCACTATATATGAAAGAGGTTTCTGAAAACGAGCCTTGATAAGGTCTTCTGAGATTTTTGTTTGTTTGTTTCATTTTATTTGGCAGCAATGCAAATGTTTTGGTTTTGTCAAACTGTTCTACTGAGAAGAAGAAAGCACTATTCAAAATAGCTGATAAAGCCTTCAGTAGCCGAAATACTACCTCTCTGACAGTCTACCAACTTATAGAGTCTTATCTAGGTAAGTATGCATTTTATACAAGTTGTATAAAATATACATAGGTATACAAAGGTATAACACCTTTGTGTTTTTTCAACCCAGTCTAAGGAAATCATCACTATATTTAAAAACCTCAAAAACATCAATGTATTACTTAAAAAATGTTGACCTTTTGGAAGAAGTTTACCCAAGTGGTCTCATACATGTATTAGATGTTCATTGCTATAGGCCTTTACGCAGTAATTTTTCTCATTATCAGAGCTTGTTGTACATAAATTTGTTTAGGTGGTGCACCTACTGAGTATATGAAGAAGATGGCCTCATCAAATGTTAGCATGGATATTTCAACTTTTAAAAGTCTGAATGAAGATGTTATCTTGGTAAGTATGAACATTATGCATGCGGTTACCAGAGGGCTGCTTTGATTATATGAAAGGTTTTTTGCTAAGGATTGTTTTACAACTTTGCAGGCTTTAAATGTGCAAGAGGTGAAAGGCCTGTTGGGATTAAACTTGAATGATCTGAAGTCTTTTGAGAATGACCCTGTCATCCAAAAATGGATTAGAGCGCAGTTTCAATCTGATCTCAATACGCTTGGTTTGGGGCTGAGCGGGGGGAAGGACATCCCCACTACAACAATGGCACCAATAAAAACAACATCTGGTAAAACCAAATTTTAAGTTGTATATATATATATCTATATCTATATATATATATATAAATTATCTATACTAAAAACTATACTATAAATATATACATATATATATTTTCTCTCTCGTACACAGCTTTTTCTACATATATTTAAACATGCATGATTAGACATTGCGATAAAATTTTAAAATAATATACAGATTGCATTTTATACAATCATTATTGAGTTTGGAAAGCAAATTCAACTCATACATTTGTTATTTTAACTGGAAAGTAAGATTCTATAAATAATTTATAGGCAGCTTTACCTTAGTTATAATTATTACTATTATCAAACTAAAAAAAACAAAAAACAATTCCTAACCCAGTTCTGTTTTGTTTGTTTTAGGTGGCAGAGGGATAATTACAAAATCATCTCATGTTCAACACTCTTTTTTACTTGTTTTTACAATCACTGCATTGCTGGTATTTTAAAAGATACTGGATTATTTACTAGATAATGCATGTATATTGAATATAAAGTCAGAGACAAATAAACTAAGAATAACTGGATCTAACTGGATTAATGAACTTTAATAAGATTAATAATTATTCTTCAATTCAGTTTAATCTACTTAATCATGATGATCAAATGAATATATTGACGATTATGAAATCTTTTACAACTTTTTTTTGTTATAAATTATTATTATTCATTAATTAAATTTCAAAGCATGCTGAATGGAATTTGTCTATGTTTTGGTATAGCAGCAGTTACATTAAGGATTACATTACACTTACTACTACCCATTTATTTTCATATGTTGTCTATGTTCATGACAGGGCAAATTTAATGGGCATTTAAAGATTTATACATGAAACACAGTTAACTTCCTAGAGGATATTTAACATAATCTTTAACGTGTATAAATTATTTCGCTTCAATATAACAGATTGTTTTCCAGTGACGTTCCTTTGTCTGAACACCATTTTAAAAACAGATCGTAATTTCCTCAGGTCAATTCAGGGCTGCATTTGGGTAATAAAAAAGTCGAAATTATTGGGGTTCTTATATGAGCTTCTTTCTCCCTGTGTGACAAAGGTGAAAACTGACGAAAATGACCTGTCTCTTGAGTAGCTCTGCCAGTAGACGGGCTCGTTTAAGTGCAGGCAGGGCCCCATGATCCAGAGATTGCAGGATTGAATGTTAATCATGTCACTGCTGACTATGATTGGAATTCCCTGAGAAATGGCAACTGGCAGTTCACAGTGATGTCCGGAGGAACATGTCAGCGTAGAATATTAGTAATGGCCAATGGCTCAAATGCACAGCCTAGGAGGGTGGATTATAGGTGTCCATCTCACTTAGTTTCCCTGTATGTGGTTAAAGTGTAATGTCAGTGGGGAACTGAGGTTAACAAGGATGACAAGGTTAATTAGATAACATAGTTAACTCTAACAAAGACTTTTAACTAATGTAAAAATATATAGGTATTGAGACATCAGACTGTAAAGTATTTGTTGACCAGGTCAAGGGGGAGCAATCTCTATGTTCTGTGTATGTACTGATTACATTATTATGTTCTGGCCCACACCCAAACCCCACCCTTTTTATACCGAGCAGACAGGTATTTAGGTATCAAGGCAGTCACTTTGTGGCACAATGAACAGGTCAAAGGATATAAGTGAGTTTAAACGGTGTACAGCAATCCAGACCTGTCACGAGTACAATGCAGTTAGCCCTTTTCCTCAAATCTCTTCTTCCTGAGCATCAGGAAATCTACTGGTCAAAATGTGCATTGATTGCCTCTTAGAGATTAAGAATGTATATATTTTTTACTCAATGCAATATAAGTAAATATAATAGGGTTTGAATGTCCATAACTACATCTGTCACGTTACATGTGTTAAACGTGTTTACTGATCATTCCTTTACACATACTTGTTTTCCTTTGGTATTTTTAAATGTTCACAAGCTTTCGATTGCGGTCACTGCACAGAATCACTGATCAAAAAATCGTTTAGATTCTAGAGGGTTTGTCCACTACGTACGGCATCACTGTGAATGTGTCGTCGATATGGTGCAGTTGCAGATGTTTGGATATCAACTGTGATACCGTGATATCAACTGACATTTTTAAGTTTGAGACACCAGACCAACCTCAAAAGATCCCTCTCCTCATGGTAAAACTTTTGAAAAAACTACCTACTTTCGGTGAGTTCACTCACTCCCAAAATCAAGAGAAACACTAAAAAATATATTTTCATAAGTACGATTGACACGAAACTTTGTCTAATGAAATGTGAAATTGCCACTCAAATGTCACTAAATGGTAGTTAATTTTTTTTAAAATTTTGGTTCTCTGAGTTTGGATGTATGAATTGGGATGGGAAATGTTCAAATAGGATGGCTTCTCATGGTTTATAAACAAGAGTTTAAAGTTCTGTTAAAATTTTAATTATGTTGGACAAAATTATTCTTCTCAGGAACTGTGATAATAATAACATTGGCTTCAGCTTTAGCTGTTCCGCATGAATTTTAGTATCAGAGATTGTAAAGGGTCCACAGGATGGCCTCAGCTATTTGAACCCCCATTGCTGCTTGCAGCTATATATTTAAAACATATAGAAGGTTTATATTCTCCAACTCACTGCAACTCTCACCTTTACAAACAGTTTGGATGGAAGATGGATGGAAGTAATTTTTATAATCTATTCAACTAAACCCAATGATTAGATTTCCTTTTAAATAAAGACTAAAAGTACAACAGAGAATGTTTTTAAACCATAACCACATCCAGACATGTTATCTGATGCATAGAAGATCAATTTATTACCAAGATAACAGCCTAAGTAATTATACTCCTTAATATGTTTGAAGTGTTCTGCATTTTTCACAATATTAAAGTTTTACTGCATTTTTCTGCCATATCTGCATCTAACAGGGAAACATTGTGAATTAACATGTGACACTAAAATAAAATTACACAAATTTGTTGAACTGACCTTGTGATACAACCAATTTAGAAGAATTCTGCGTGGAACAAGCTACTCTTATGTATACTAGCATGGTTTTGCAAAAGAAACACGAGATTACATATAGTTAAAGGCGCTTGTACACCCCAAGTAAAGTTTTGCAACTTGGACAGATATGAGTGGCGTTCTTCAGACGGTCAACACAAAAAGGTATGAGGCAGCAACCTAGTACACACCTGTACATAAAGAAAGAATGAAGTTAGGTAGTGAAAGTTGGGTCTCTATTAAACAATGGGATGCCAACCTACCATAATAATCTTGTATATGTATTCACTCTAAGAATACATGCGTGTTACATGCATTTTCTTTTAAATTGTGTATTTAAACATGAATTTAAATTAATCTTCACAAAGCAAATTTTCATTTAATACATAAGTAAATACTTGTACTATATATACTAACTCTGTAAACCTTACCCACAGAAAAAAAGTCCTCCGCAAAAAAGATAGGTCAATAGTCCAGAGGAAAATTCAACTTTGGTGACAACAGTCTGGTGACAGTTAGGACAAGTCATTTGCATGGGACTGTCCGTGAAAGGTCCGATGGCAGCTGTGTAGTTAAACATGGATACATTTTGTGATGGAAAGCATATTTAAGTCCTTGCATAAAATATTTCCCATTAGGTTTGTAACATAGTAGAGATAAAAGAATCCTAGCTGTGTATAATATA
>JAOVYW010047894.1:0-10370 GCA_025775045.1 Hiodon tergisus
GCCCTGTTCCTCTCGTGACTCAGGGTTAATGAGCTACAGGAGGAGTAACGGGCATTTTATATGTACAAGGCAGGGAGGGAGCCCTGTTCCTCTCGTGACTCAGGGTTAATGAGCTACAGGAGGAGTAACGGGCGGTTTACATGGACTCTGGGTTTGTCAAGACATCCCTCTGTGGCACCTAACCTCCTCTGACTTACAATCGCCTGGTCAGGCGTTGGGCTCAGAGAAGCCAAAGCAGAAACACACAAAGGAATACTAGCAGAATGTTTAAATACGAACATATAAACATATGAAATATCAAACATCCGCCCAGAATCTTCAATAAGAGCACACGGCTCTCATGTTTGTGAACTGATCCTATTAACAATCACGGAGGGTCGATCTGAGCATGCTTAGCTGGGGGTTTGGGGTGCTCCAGTTGAGCTCTCTGCCTTCCCCGATTAGACCCCGGCGAGCGCAGGTCGCTTGTCTCCGACCCGCACATATGGTCCACGCAGGCAGCAGATGTGATGGCAGGGGCCTCCATTCGCGCACGTGCAGGAGAGCACAGTGAACTGATGCGTGGGAACCAGATCCCAAAACATAGAGAGACAGAAAACTATACTGAACTGGTTTCCCTCTGCACAGCATGTTGCCAGCTCCCTCCTCTTCGATGGCGCACAGTAACAGCCGCTCGGGTGAAAACCTCGGGTGGCTAGCTGCTTTGGTGCTGGAGACACGGAGACACGCACCGGGGGGGAATTCAGGTAACAAAGCTGTTATTTAGCGTTAGGTATTTTAATGGTAAAGTTCCCTTCACTTCACCAGCGTTTTCCTGCCGCAGAGCGCCGTTGAACCGTTATATAACCCTCTTACAGCATTCACGGCTCCTCGCTGCCTTCACATGCATTATTCACAGTGCGTCAGTACCATCTGGGCCAGGTGCCTTCAGCCTCAGTACCGGGCAGCGGGCGCGGTTTCATCGGCCAACCAGGAGCGAGCCCCGCACTCTGCCGCCCAAGCGGGCTCTCCTCGCTTTCCCACAGGAACGCAAAAGGTGTTTGGGGGGGGGGGCCTCAGTACAACCGCGTTACCCGGAAAAATACTCTCCGGAGATCAGACTAGGTCTCAATATGACCTACAGCCACCTTGGGTGCTGAGATGGAGGGTGGAATTTGGGCATACAAATCTTCAGGTGCAAAGAGCTTTCCTCACTGTCAGTTCTCTTTCAGTAGGCCCGTGGTCTGACCGTGCTCTTAGCAGGCCTGACTCTGGGGAACGAGGAATAAGGAATCATTTTCCAGCTTTGTCCTGTTTGACGCTAGGTTTTCGGATTTTCTCGACTCCCTCTGGAAAATGCAAACTGTTCAGCGAATCCGTGACAAATCCCATTTGCAAAAATGCACCATAACAAATGAAGTTTGATTGATTGATGGTTTAATTTGTAGCCTGCACGCAGACTCCAACTCCATGCCTCCTGCCGTTTACCGCAGCTGCAGAACAACTTGCCAGGCTACAAGAGCACTCAATGGCGTACCTTCACTAACGAATGCTAGTTCTCCACTAAGGAGCGGCGAAAAGGAAACAAGGGGGGAGAGAGCCCCATTCATCCCGTCTAATGGCAGGCAGCCGAGGTACAGAACAGAATGGGCTAAACAAGCGCGGAGAGTGAGGGACACTGGAAAAAACGTGCACGGCCTAGAGCCCGCAGACCCAACTCACATCCACCTGTGCCGCGAACCACTTCAGCTCCTGGAAAAAGCACCCGTTAATGATCAACGGCCAAGGTAGGCGGTCCGGGCGGCTGACAGTATCTGGGCTACATCTGCACCATCCGAACTCGGGCGGCCCAATAAGCCCTGCGAAGGGACATTTTAAATAACATTTTTTGGGAAAAAATGACAAAAGGACGAATGCAATCAAGGATTATCTTCCCGGGAAAGCAAAAATCACATTCCCCAATGCAGATCTGAGGCATCTCCAAACCTTAAAAAAAAAAAATTTACAAATTAAAATCCCTTATGATATGCAAATTCCTGTACGCGGAACTTTAACGCCAATCCGCTCTCAATTCTTAGAGAGGGGGAAGATTCTCACAAGCCTCGCAACGCGCAGGTATTCGCAGCGGGATTGGAGAAACGCTTTACATGTAAATAAGCAGAACGGAACAGCTTTACGTAGGGACAACTGGAACAGACAATTCAGTTATTTAAAAAAAAAAAAAACGGGCAAGACTTTCTATAACGTCTATTTCTGTCAGGCTTCCTTTCTGAAAAAATAACAGACGACCCCGAACGCAGTCGTCACGGCGCTGCATGAAAACGCGTTTTACTTTTGGGCCGCGCTTGAGGAATTCGTGAAAGATAGAAAATGATTAATACACCGCAGACAATACGGCGGTACAATACATCAACACCAATAACTTGTCACCCGCACCAGTTTAAAACTTCTCTTTTCATTGTACGAGTCAGAACGCATTTTTGGGGCGCTTACTTAAAAAGCCACTGGAGACACATTACTCTGCTTCAGTCCTCAACAAACTATTCACAATATTATCAGTGGGGAGGGGGGTTAGAATTGTTGAGACACGGGTTCCACAGTTGCTGACGACGGTTAGGGTGCAAACACCGGACTGCTCCATTGAAGAACGCTCCACCAACGTTAAGGACAATGCGTTTGTTCTGCCGCGGTCCAATGGCTCACTTTCGCTCTCAAAACGAAAGCGACAGCCAAACAAATGGTGAAAAAGTACAACGCGGTTGACGTGGCTTTACTGTGCCGATCCAGGACCGCCCAGGCAACACGGATGAGCAGCACAGAACTGACAGCGAGGTAAGCAGCACAAAGCAAAAGACAGGATGTGCATTTAACAGCGTGTTGCGCAAGCGGCACGCTCTCGGGAAACGCAGTTAAACTGGAGAACACAGCATTTGGCTCGGTGATCGTGGTGATGTCAAAGCGAGGCACCAGGAGGAACACGAAGGGTGACCACACACTACCTTGGGGTCAGCAGTGAGCAGCTTGAACGCTTGGTACACCTGGTTCTCCTTCACTCCTCCGCCCAAATCCAGGAAGTTGGCTGGCTTCCCGCCATGGAGATCGATGATGTCGCACGTCGCCATGGCAAGGCCGGCGCCATTAACTGCGGTGGGAGGTCAAAGGTCAGACAAAGTTCAAACAAAAAACCCCAAATGCACCGTGAAGCTAGGAGGCCTCATCTTCAAGCCCTGCCCCAACCATTTCATGTTCGCTGTTTGCACACACCATTAACTTGCATTTTCTAGACAAAACTTCAAAGAACGCAAAGCACAAATGCTCTAGTCGCAAGGATGTATATATGAGTCAAGTCGATCAGAAACATTTTCCACTTCTAGTCTTTTTTTGTAACCCCAAAGTTGTGGAAAAGCCCCATTTCTCTTCTTCAAACGGCAACTAAAAAATTGATTTACTGTTGATCTGTTTGGTGCCACATTAAACCCACTCTCGAAAACATATGTTTTATATATATATATATTACACACATATATATATACATATATACATATATATACATACATATACATATATACATATACATATATATACAGCCTGTTGTGAAGTAAGGCCAAGCCATTCTGCAGCTTCACTAAACACGCATACCAACTTAGACGTCTTACCTGATTTAGCCCATCAGCGCAGACTGCATCTTGGCAAGCGTTCAAACAGAAGTCCCAGTAAAAGGAAACTCGGTTTTAGCAGCTGTCACTTTGGCGGGTTACAAAGCTTTAAAAAGGAGGAGCACCAGCTCGACGCTGGGTTTTAATTAGCCGGGCTGGGACAGGGCCGACCAATGGGAGGACGTGTGGGTGAGCGTCTCACCGAAACAAGCGATGTTCCCGTCCAAACCGATGTACTTCAGGTCGTATTTAGCCGCCTCCGTTTCAGTGGGGTCACTCTCCGTCGCGTCATCCATGGCGAACACGGCTTTCTGGCGAAACTCGGCGTTGTCGTCAAAGTTTATCTTGGCGTCGAAGCACACAACTGCGACAGAGACAGGGGGCGTAAACTCTCGTTCCGCTCAACGTGCGTTAAACCTTTGCTAGATGCGTCACAATCATTAGTGACAGTTTTGCTGTTCTCGAATCAGAAACATTAAAGTTGAGGTCGGGTATATTTATTATCCTGAAAAATCCTGGATTTTTTATTTTATTTTTTTAATTGAGCGGACCTGCACAAACACCCATTTACACTACACACACTACTTTTCAGGACGTACTCTAGTTCGTTGGGCAGCACGATTATCCGCGACGAGTCAGGTGGTTACAGAAAAACAAAACCCAGCAGGACAGCGAGAGGAGAGCAGCTCTGGACGTCCCGTCTGCTGTAGCACAGACGTCCCGTCAGAAAGCGCTAGCAGCCTTCGTGCCAGACAGACTTCCCCGAAAACAGCCTCAGCCTCGCCTCAGCCTCTTTATGGTGCCGGGTCCTGATATGTTTCACACGTATGACAACCATTATCTGCGTGGACTAGAATTCAATGAATCGCGAATTTGAATGCGCGCCTATCGATTTGGAACAGTGAGCAGATCATTCTCGCAGCAGTGCAGTTATAGCAGATTAAGGCACGAGACGATCAGAAACCATCACTGGTGTTGGGGAAGTCTTCTATTCCTTATAAAGATGGTAAATACTCCATTTCTAACCAGAAACGCCTTTACCCCAGCGCATATTCACACTACCAAATAATACTTATCATAAAAATAAAAGATTAAATCACTCAAATTTACAAAACAAAACTGACACACACTGAAAATTCTCTCACCATTTAGGCCACAGAGCAGCGTCAAAAATTCGGATAATTTTTCTTCGGGCAATAAAACAAATCTACGTTTCCCGCCCAGTTCCGCGCGACACTGTGCGTTTATATTCGCGTATGCTGACAGGGTCCTGACTCCACCCAACCACTCCCCAAATAAAAGGATCACGGCAAGGGACAATTGGGGCCCACATCCATCAGCAGGTCATAACCAGCCCAGGCAAAACCACTCCCCGTGTCTAGGCTCCCCTTTCTGGAACCAAGCGTAAATTTACTGGGTAATGACTCTTCTCCGGTAAACAAAGCTAGGCCGGTGTTCCCGAACGTAATAAAAACCCGGCCCGCTTGCGCCAAAACGGACGGCTCTCGCGGGGTGGCGGCAGCCCGGCCTTCCGAGGCTGCACCAGACCGTCCTGGCTCCTCTTATTAAAACCCAAAGAACGCAATTTGTGGAGTTTTTACATTTGCCGCTCTCGCGGTCTCCTCAGAGAGGCCGTCTCGGTAATAGAAAAGTCAAAAAATAAAAATAAATAAAATAAAGGACGTTTTATAGCGTTCCCTCAGCCTCAGCGCACGGCACTGAGCGGGGAACAGTTTCTTGCCACGCAGCAGTGCCAGCCAGTTATTACCTGGAATCTCCAGACATATGGAATCATAAAGTCCGAGGTTCCAGTTTGAAAGCAAACTTTTTGCTACCAGGGAGCAGTCTGGTCTTTGAAAGCAAGGCGTCCTGAACATACTGACGTACTACGCAACGGCGGTTAACAACTCCAAAAAGCAGTTTCGCCCTGCTGTTCTGTAGAGAGAAATATGATTGGATCCATGTTTCCGTTCCTCCGTAAACGTCACCAGTTTGGCACCTTGTACCACTGCACGACGGCTCTCTGACAGCTGAAACCACAAACGCCCCTAATGGCGGTCTACTGGTGACTAACAAGAAACGGAAGCAGAAATCCTTCATGGCGAACTGCTGTGGGTCTAGGCCATCAGGCAGCAGGAGGGTTTTCAAATGTATTTATAGAGCAGGAAATGAAAAACAATTTTTTCTGATTCAATTTAATTTGACTTCCTCGCGCTGCAGACGCCAGTCCTCCGGCACATTGTTCAAATATTCACCAACAGCTGTTACCTGTTCCCCCCCCGCTCGTCCTAGACCCACCACATGGACAATAGTGTTGTGATTGTGTACAAAACAGCACTGCACATATTGGCCTCAACATGCAGGTGTTTAAGTACCTTCACAAGCAGTACAGAGACCATTTAAACGTAAGGGGGTTTAAATATGCGCAATGAGATCTGGCGTGTTAACAGGATGTCTGGAATCCATGCTTTCACTTAATTACGTCATCATAAGAGCACCCCCCCCACGTCATTACCTTTACGAGGAATTTCAAAAGTCAAACTGGAAGCCCAGCAGCGATCAGCATGTCTCACAAAGGCCTTTACAGGAAAACATAATAACGACAGGTTTTCATTTCTTACCTTGACCCTGGGGAGTTTCCCCAAAGGGGTTGACTTCCACCTGAGTTGCGTCGACGTTCAGGAACAGATCGTACAGTCTCTTGATCTGATCTGCGGCCTGCGAGCGTTCCAAAGAGAACAGAGTTTAGCGAGGGATGTGCCCATAACTGCTGAGAGGGAGGCTTTTGCACCTTTATTAATAAACACACGTAAGCTCTTGCAAACCCTACAGCAGCTGGGTGATGAACCTACGTCAACCTCGTCTAATTCTGAACCTTTAGCAGAATTCTGAACCTTTGCGCCAAACCTTGAGAGACTCTATAAATGCCATCCTTCTGAGGCACAGCAGCGACCGCGAAGAGTGATGGTTAATATTTCCATTTCAGGGAACCGGTGGTATAATAACCCCACGTTCCCTTTTAAATAGGAAATATGAACCATAACTTATGCTGAAGTATACTGCAGATCTGTCGGGAGAGCAGCTGTGTGATTCCGGAGATGCTGAGCACCACAACGTAAATCTAAAAAGTGTGCGAGCTTTCGTATCCGCCACTCAGAGGACTGGCGTCCGCAAACGCTCCGCCGGCAGAATCCGAAAAAAAAAACGTGCAGGGAGTCGCCCAGACTATTGCGTTTCAGATGTCGGCGACTGATGCACCCTGGGACATCTCCCAAAAAGTGTCCAGTTATCTGAGAACCTTGTGCTTTAACAACACACCTGCAGGGGGCACATGTGCTGAAAGCCCCAGAGGTAGGGTTTGTAAGGCTGGCACCTCCATTAGGCTTGGAGGCTTCCGGAATATCATACGGGGAATTTTGCCTCGCTGAAATCGGTCTGGGTAAGGTACGAACCGCACTAGGTAGCATCTGAGGCAGATCAGCCGACTTTCTGTAAAGTTCACTCTCAAACCTTATCTCGATGGTGGGTGACGAGTGTGGCGTATGAAGTCGCGCCAGATCCCATGACTTGGCGTAAATCACTCTAAACAGTTCAGGACTCTGATGCTTTTCAGCCGCAGAGTGGCTGAAATGTAGTCCACACAGTCCATGAAGACACACGGAGCCAAGGATTAGCCAAACGGCAGGATTCAAACCTGGTAACCTGTCCCATGGAAAGGGGAACCAGAGGTACTCCTGATGTGCCCGTGTTATGGGGATGTGGAAGTAAGCCCCCTGCAGGTTGAGCTGGTAAAGCAAATAGCCTGCACAGGAACTATGGCAGAGCCCTACGCACAGCTAAAATGGTTGGATCCAGCAAGAGGTTAATCAGAAAACTAAAAGCCAAATCGTATTTGTACACAGTAAGGCAAAAGTAGGAGCAACACAAATTCCTCGACTGCTTAAGGTCAGCTGCGCGTGACTGGAGGGGGGGAAAATGACGGTCGAAAAATGAAAAAAGGCGAAGTTAACAGAACAAAACACTGTCAACCTGCAAACTTAGCAACTCATTTCTGCTTCTTCAGACTGTCAAAAGCCACACGCCACAACAGGGGGAAAAAGTACCGTACTCATTAAGTTGATTTGTATACTTTCCCTAATATTTAATATTCTAGGCTAATCAAATTTTTCACGCTTCTGCCCTTCCGTTATTTGGAATACAAATTAGCACTCTGATGCTACACGACAATTGGCTTTGAACTGCATTTAAAAAAAAAAAAGGTTTAATTACAAGGATGCAAACGCACAAGGGGTGAAAACGGGGAGAGCTTCTGGGCACTGAAAAAGCAAAACAGGAGTTTTGAGATAAAAGAGTTTTAATTTCACTTCAATATTCGACTTACACAAGAGTATTTGCCAAATGGCTATATGAGCAATAAAATATAACTAAAGGTCATGCCCGCTTCTGCGGATCACATACAGACAGACAGACAAATATTCCTAAAGAGGAGAAAAATATCAACGCGGCTTTGGTCAAGTGAAGAATCCATAGTTCACTTTAAAGGGAAAAATACGGTAGCTGATTTATTCAGCTAATTCCTTTTTGTCGCCTAGGTTTTCACTGCCCAGGCCAGCAGGTAAAGTCAACACACTGGCCCTCCTTCCTGCCCACATTTCCAAGCAGTCATATAAAGCACCACTGTTATTGCACCCGTTTCTGCATTGATATGCCATCACAGGTAGGCGCAGGAGGGCTGTGACCTGACCTCTGGGTCTTTCCCTTTTGTTGTTAGCTAGCATCCATCTCCGTTTGTGGATTTCTGTCTGACGGCGTGCCAAAAGGCTTCCCTCTGTTCGTACAGAGGCTTTATCTGGCAACCGGGCATGTTTTTTTATTTAACAAAAATAAGCCAAAGGCCACGGGTACAAAATCATCACCTGGCAACAAAGTCAATCAGTTCTGAGCGACATATCGAAAAAACTAATCGTGATGCTGAGACAAACAACATCCATACTGCTTAAGTCTCCGATATGTACGCCCCCAACAGGAACATCGCAGGCATACTTCTGTGAGTTAGCATGTTAGCATCACCATTGTCAAAATGAGCGGGGAGGAAATCCTCTGCTTTGCCGAGGATTAGACGACTGGTTTTCAAAATGGGTTCAGTTTGAGATCAGCAATGCCATAATGGAGAGAAGTAATCCCCCTGTTGATTAAATGCACTAGTCCATCCATAATTTTCAGGCCAAGATGTGCGTCATATTCACTTATTTACACATAGTGGGTTAAACAATTGATTATGAATTTCATGTTTTCATTATGTCATTTGTGCAAAATAACTACGTTTAATCGGCCGATGCACCCGGATCTTAAATGTTTCAGCGACTGCGCAACATCGACACTCAACCAGTATTCATGACACAAAGTATGTAGCATGCCAAACTCGAGGTCCAAGCGGTGAACGGGTGAGTGGTTTGCATCCCCAAATTTGGAGTCTGTCGCTGATGGGCCTTATTGACCAGAACAGGCCAAGGCCATGAACATTACAATGTTTTACAATGCTCAGTGAGCAAATGCGTCAGTAACAGGGGCCCAACACCTGCAGATTCCATGGACATTGGTCTTACAATGCTCAGGGAGAAAATGTGTCAGTAACAGGGGCAGACACCTGCAGATTCCTGGTTGCAAACCATAGCTTCCCTTTTAAAGCCTTTCGTTTCAAAGGGCCACATTGCTAAACGAATGATCGATGAACAAAACAATTTTTGAGAGCTCATTCAGTGCTGTGTGATCTAATTTAATGAATACTGGTACTACCCTTTCACAGTATAATTTTCATAATAAAGGAGAGTGCATTTTGGCATAGCGCCACTGTATAGGTTAGTGTAGTCTTTGTGTTGTATTATAATGCATCCTTTGTAGAGTGGTGCAATTTTTGTGACTTCAATGCAGGGTCTAATACCTGTCGCTCCAGAGGTCCTTTGAAACCCAAATTAGCTGCCATGCGAACCGCCTGATCGTCTCGCACCCCTTCGAAAATATCTATGACTTCCTGTGGCAAAAGACAAGAAAATGAAAATCTAACATTAGGCCTAATTTGACATGAAGTGGATGTTCATATTAAACTGCAAGGCGGGCAATTAACTTGTGGCAACTCGCCAGCCTAAAACCCAGAGCCCAAACAATGGCTTTATAATTACCAGCCAATCAGTCACTGAGCCACACTCAGAGTGGTGAGAGGGGGGGAGGGAAGATAATGCGTTTCACTCTGCCCAATAGCGCACACAGTGACTAGCAGAGATAGAGACTGAATACAGCATCTGGACTCAATGACAAGGAGATGGCTGCTGAGCAGCTAGGGGTTTTTTTGGCCGTAGTATAAAAACATGGCCAGATAATGGTATATAAACACAGGGCTTGATGGCAGCTCCCCAGGATTTAAATAAATAAATAAATAAATAAAACACGCACCTTGAAAATGAGCTCTGGAGTTTTGGCCGCCACCTCCTCAATGTCAACCCCGCCCTGGGGACTGCCCACCATCACCGGCCCGTTGCAGGACCTGTCCATCAGGATGGCGAAGTAAGTCTCTCGGGTGATATCCAGGGCCTCAGCCACCATCACCTGCACAATGGGGGAAAGGCGATCATTTTATCACTGTCTCACACCTGACAGCGCATGGGACACACTGGAGACTGACGGTCTGGAGTTATGCACAGGGCACGCACGGGACACACGGGAGAGAGACGGTCTGGA
>JAOVYW010047894.1:10470-23180 GCA_025775045.1 Hiodon tergisus
GGGACACACGGGAGAGAGACGGTCTGGAGTTATGCACAGGGCACGCATGGGACACACGGGAGAGAGACGGTCTGGAGTTATGCACAGGGCACGCATGGGACACACGGGAGAGAGACGGTCTGGAGGAAACCACTGCCCGCCAGGCGAGGATACAGGCTGCGGCGGAAACCATTTCCGATGCACGGAGCTTGGACACGCTGGTCGCTTGGACACGCTGGTCGCTCGCCCACGTCCGATTCCGCCAGGAGGAGCGATGCATGGCGGCGGACGTGCCTCCCGCGGCACTGCACGTGCATGCTCCCCCGCCCACTCCACGCGGTTTCCCTGGCAGAAGCCGGCCGCCGCGGCGCCCGAAGAGGATTTGTCGCATTGTCGGAGACGGTACCATCGGGGCGCGATAAACAGCGCATTAGCAGATTCCCACAATGACCGCACGACAGCTCGCCTACGGTCCCATTCAGAGAAACAGAGCCCGACAATACAATTACAGCCATTTAAGGTGGGAGATATTCAATCCTGCGTTGTATATTGCTTTCTGCAGTGGCTTTATTCATTACCCTAATCTACATCCAATGCACGAGGGAAGTAAATGGCCTTGGCAGAAGCGATTTTCACTAGAAATTGTTTATGATAATAAGATACGCAATATAATTAATTCAATTCATAGGGTATGAGTTATCGTACCAATACCTCTCTGTAACGAGAAACATTTGGCTGAGCAGTGAGTATGATGGGAAAATATGATACCGCACAGCCCTTGCCAGGATATTCCATAATATAGTGACTTAAAAACATGATTTTTCTGAAACCCTCCCACCGCACATCAGATAAACCTCTTGCCCCATTCCCCAAAGGTTAAGGACAAGCCCGGGACAGGGGGGGCAGAAGCAGGACGTGTGGGAATGAAGGTGGATGGTAATGGCCGCCCCTAGGTCGTATTTCACACAGGAGAGGGGAAAGCTCGCACTAAAGGGGGATGCGTTACCTCGAAATTTATTGTCACGCGTGTGCATGTAAACCACATTCCCCATCATGTCAGAAAGGCGCGGGGAAACCACCGCTTACTACAGCAGCACAGTGAGTGCTGGCAATGATTAGTGCTTTATTGCAACGGGCCACGCTAGACGGCACGAACAAAAACCCCAGAGGTATAAAATCCGCAGAGGCTTAACTTTCACTCAAAATGTTTACTTACCGTTTTTACTTTTACCCCCTCCTTTGGCGTCTGCTTGGTGGTCAGGTTAAATCCCAGCATTTTATTAGCCAGTTCACCAACCACTGAGGGACTGCAGAGGGGGGGGGGGGGTCAGTGTCAGTGTTACACAGCGTCAGTGGTGGTTTGTGGCTACATTGATGACAAACCCTACGCTCGTCTTTTCCCAGCCTGCTTTTAGTTTTGTTTAGCCACCAGTTTGTTTCAAAGGCTAGCTACCAATTTATTTCATTTCAAAGGCTAGCTACCAATTTACTTCGTTTCAAAGGCTAGCTACCAATTTACTTCGTTTCAAAGGCTAGCTAACAATTTACTTCGTTTCAGAGACTAGCTACCAGTTTCCTTCGTTTCACAGACTAGCTACCAGTTTACTTCGTTTCAGAGACTAGCTACCAGTTTACTTCGTTTCACAGACTAGCTACCAGTTTACTTCGTTTCAGAGACTAGCTACCAGTTTACTTCGTTTCAGAGACTAGCTATAGAATCCATCTTCAGAACCACTTACTTTACTATGGTGGCAAGAGTGCTTAACCTATCGCTCATATCGACTGTCTCGCCCAAGTACTTTAACAGAGGTTTTGACAAAAAGGCATCATCTGGAACACTGCGGTATAAGAACGAGACGATATGTCAAACCTTCGCTATCGCTAATTTACTAATTACTGCAAGTAGGGGTACAGCTTGTTCAGTGTATGGTCTCCTGCATTCGGAACGTGCGTAATACAACTTTGAGCCATCTGGTTCCATAGACAGGGTACAAGTAGTGAAAAACTGAAAATAACATCTGGCAGAGATATATAGATAGAGATAGATTATATATATATATATATATATATATATTTATATATATAGTACAGTAATCTCATATTAAAAGTTAAGTGGCACATTGACTGACTTGACTGACTCTGTATGAGAGTGGTGCTTGTGAAGACAGGGCTGGGATGGGGAGACGGCATCGGAACCAGTCGGTGCGCCTTTAAAATGCTAAATGCAATTCACACACTTCTACTCACTCTTTTGTTAAGTGCACTCCTCCTTTAAGGCCACTGGTGAACACACCCTTCCCTCGCCCTCCAGCGAGAATCTGCGCCTTTAAAACTATTTCCTTGGCATCTGAAGAGAGAGAGAGAGACAGAGAAAGAAAGTATTTAAAGAGGTACAAGGTCACAGTGATACAGAGGCAGGTTGGAGTGGTGAGGGAGACAAAGTCCCCCAATCAGCAAATCATCAAGGATGCCATTATCCTCCCCACTTCTCTCCCCCCCAACTTCAGTCCGCCCAATTGCCTCCTTCGGCCCACTCGCCCTCCGGCGGGGTGCCCGGCCTGGGCCAGGAGGAGACGGCCGCGCCCGCGGCACAGTTATTTAAAAAAAAAAAAAAAAAAAACCAACACGGCACTCCCCGAGCTAATTACCTCTCGCGCAGCCTCGCAATCCACCTAACAGATGACATCCTACCGCCCTGCTGGGGCTAATTACGCAGCCCGCGGTCTTACGCTCTCTCGACAGATCAACCGACAGGCTTGGCCAGCATGAAACATTCAGGACCCGTCGCCAAGCCGGGAAGCTCTGCTACGCGAAAGCGACCAACAGACCACAGCTTCGCCTGCAGGCTGCTTCCGCTAAATGGCGGGCGCCATTTTCCCCCTGACGCATGTGCCAAGAAAAGGAGGGTCAAGGCTGGATAGCTTCCTTGAGGCGCATAGGCGCTAGTGTGCTTTAGTCTCTTAATGGAGAATGTGTGCCGTATGTGGCGCTCGCTAACCGCTGCGTTCCAGTTAGCGTGGGATTCACACAGTCTCACCTGAAGCTTGGCCAGGACGGTAGGATGAGTGATGTATATGGCAAACTATGGTGGCCTCAATGTATTTATCCCTTTTAAAAAAGCATCTTCTTTTTACAGATAAATACCCTCTGTTGTATTTCATGAGCTTAAGAGCCACTTTAGTCCTTTCTAAGGATTCAATTTCGCTACGACATTCAGTTTGTGTTTGCGCCATCATTTATTTGTACATCTGGTTGCACATCTTTACCCCGTTTTAAAGTGTCTAGTTTCAAAAGGACTTCAGAGTCTCATCAGGATTTTAGCAGAATGTCCGCATGGTTGAGTCCGTCGTTCACTTTACCACATAAATGACGGGACATAACAGCGGTTGAGCATTTAGAGAAATTTCTTCTAATCTAATTAGAAAAAGTTATCTTTTTTAGAAGCTTAGAAAAGTAAAAGTAACTGATGGTTTTGGATGTATTTAAAAAAAAATATTATATACACATACATACATACTTTTTTTTTAAACGCAATTAAAAGCTTGTGTTTGTCCAAGGTACTCTATTCTGCTCAGCATCAAAGAAAGAGCCCTATTCGAAGCACCCACCAGTGCTTAATAACATAAAATCGTTAATAAAACGCTAATGTCGTTATCCCCGTAAGTCCTCATAATTATTATAATTATTGCAACTGTCATCCGAGGACTATTAAGACTAAACTAGATATGCAACTAGAAATTAATTTATTAGCGCACAAAGGACTCACGCCGTTTTGCCCCGACTAATAAAACTGCAGCTAAATTTACTCTTCCTTGTGCAAACCGAGAAATTAATGAAAAAGAAAAGGGCGAAGCAATAAAAGGGACAAAATGGCAAACAGGAAAACATCGATGCAATAATTAATCAAATATGCATGGCTGGCTAAATTAATCAAATTTGTCTACCAGAATGTGAACAGCGAAAGGGAACATTGAGTTTCTGTTTGCTTTGTTTTTTTTCGTCCCCAGGATCAAAGTTAAGAAGCAGCTGGGAATCGAGATTCACAAAAAAGTAGCTAATCCGGTGGTTCAGCTGATGCTTCTCTAAGCAATAATGCAACTGATGGCTCGAACCCTCGCTATGATGAATGGCATAATTTAACCAACAACCCTAAAACTACAGCAGGGAGGATTATTTTAAAACTGAACGCCACGCCTCGAGATTCGTTAACGACTAGACTCTTCGCGGGTCGCGTTGTTCCCTAATTTCCCGCCCCACCTTGCCCTTAACGGTTTAATTGGATTCATTGTTCGCAGTTCTAAAAAAAACTGCACCTGGCGTTTCCAGGTGTAAAAAGAAGCGAACCGAGATGCGGCTTGAGTGCTGCAGATTTATTGAGGACCGGAGAATTTTTGGTGGCCCTGCGGAATTGGAAGCAGCTTCTGCACAAGCGCACGTTGAGGTAGGATATTCCAGGTGCAATCGATGAAGATAAAAATGTTGCACGATGTCACTCATTCAAACAGTCAGTGAACCGTGAGTCATAAGCACGGGAATTCAGACACAGGGTCTTCAGAGCGTGCTGCGACAAGGCCTGACAACAGAAAACTATAAAAAGGGTGCCGCAGACTACAATAGAAAATTAGGAAGTCTCTTCTGTCTGAAATTATAAAAGGTGAGATAGCACAATGGCTGTGGGGAGTCAAACGAATAAATATGTTAATAAAAGACTCCTCCGGCACCAAAGTAAAAATGAGTTCAAAGCAAGATGAGGAAAAAGTCCTCTGGGCGTGCAGACGAAGAGCGGGCAGAGCAAGGGGAATAGCTTTTTAATACTGAAACGCAGAAGAAAGGCAAAAGTAAGCTAATGAGGGGTGTTTTATGAGAATTACAGGTGAGGCCATAAATGAGAAGCGTAGTAAAACTGCCAATACTTCACTGCAGGTGCATCCTGGGGGCTCTGGGTGGGGGCAGGGGGGGCTGGCCTGTAAGAGCGTGTAAAGTGAGTGAGACGCGTACGTGGCCAGACACCAGAAATTGTTTCCGAGTTGCCAGGAGGAAGAAAATAAAGAAACGGACATAGAAATGACAGCCAGTCACACCATACACACATCTCTCTTAAAAGTTGAAGGTGCGCGCGTTAGGAGAACATCGCGTTAGATCGGGAACTACTTTTTGGACAGCTCCGTGTTCTCCAGAACGTCTTCCACCACGCGCACGCACGACCGCACCCACCCACGCACCCACGCACCCACGCACATCTGCGATCTTCAGCCGGGGCCAGTCAAGCAACACGCCTGGACAATCTGTATTTCAGGAACTTGCCAGCTGAACACATTCAAAATAAAAATAAAAATGCATACAATAAAACAAACTCATTAACTTTCTCGTCCAGTCAACTTTCTAGATGGTTCTGTACGACCAGGTCGACTTGCACTGATCCATAATGCTGACATTCAGGACCGGTAAAGATCCAAACTAGCTGTGTGGCAGAGCGAGTTGGTTACAAAACTACCCGAAAGGGGTAAGCCCCTTCTAGATTTGAAATAAAAGCCAAAAGTACAAGTTCTAAAATGAGAATGTCAACACTGATGACATCAAAAACGCGTACAGGCCTTTAATCTGCCGTTTCTACATTCCTTATTATCAATACTTCATAAAGGCATAAACTGTACGCTTATTGAGGAAAAGAAAACTAAACCGTTTCTGCTTAAGGACACGAAACAGAAGTGTGGGGCGCTTTTACATCTTCCATCACGTCAACCGCTGTTCGAGCGACGCGGATACCCTCAAGCAACCAATTTCCAATTAATGAACACAAATGAACTTGAGGCATATTTGCTAATGACAGCAGTCAGCGACGAGGTTCGTTACATCCGCGCCCGCGCTCGTCTAGTAGCTTGGTGGTCGTGCCCCCTCCCCACCCCCAGACAAAAGCAATCGGAGAGGATCTGGCCCGGGGTAAGACGCGCCACAGCCGGCGCCTTCTGAATTTTAATTAAAGTTGGAAAGCGGTAAATAACGTGGAGGCTCTTCCGAAAGGTGACGTTCTCCTGCTTTCTGCGGCACGTTGCGCGGGGAGACGCTGTGAAACCTTCAAGCAAAATAAATAACGGGAAGAGATCTGCAGCGGAGAAAACTAAACACGCAGACAAGCCCCCGCGGCGGAAGAAGCTGCGGCTCTCGTCTGGTTAGCCTACGCACAGTGAGCGCCTCCCCCGTTCACGCCGCGCCCCTCGCCGTGGCAACGCCCACGTTTGACAGCAGGCCACAGCCCAAACAATTAATCTCCGTAATGCCGAGCATATGGCAAAACGCGCGTCGTCTGAAAGAGTCTGCGGCTGAGACTGTGGTGGACCAAAAATCTTTCATGAACGGGTGGGCACTCCAACCACACGGTCAGTGGCACATAATCGAAATGTCAATTTTAAATGGTCCGAGCAGCAGGCTCCTAGCCTCGTACGTCCTTGGTTATTACCGAAGAACAAGGGGAGAAAAGTTGTGGGGAGGAGCGCTTCAGTCAATAGCAACTAGCCATTTCGCTAACCCTTTCTCATACCCACAGCCACGTATCAATGTTCTTTACACTCTGGTGGCTTCATTCAACCGTCGCGTACGTTATAATTACACAGAAGCCTTTCAAAGCATACTCGCTGATTAATTCTGCGAGAGTTTTCTGTGAAAATAAGACAGCGGATTTTGACCTGGGCCCTGCTTCGTTTTAATCAGAAATCCTCAAATGCCGCGGCACACGCGTTGGACCAGAGTGGCCTCCCATTAAGGAGACAGCGGCGGTAAAACCCCTCGGACCCGCCGCGTATTTATCCCCTGATTGTAAAAGAAAAGGTCACTTCACTGTTGTTTTATTGATGATAATCGGAGACGGTTGGAGCGGCTGAGTCATTCTTAATTGCTACTTAAATACAGAAAATGCCTCAATTAAAAAGTACAGCAAGCTTCCAAGTTACCAAAAAATGGTAAGGGCTAATCAATGCCTCATAACGCGTGTCCAAAACTGGAACGAAGTAAAACAAAAAGAAAACGAGAGACAAGATAAACACAAAGAAAGCAGCAGAAATCCGGACAGTTTAACCAGCATTTAAATGAAGTTGCCGCAGCACTGCTCAATGCCGGAGAGAGGGTGGTTGTGAGACAATCGTTGTCAATCTAGCCAGCCATTCATTCATTCAATCGTGCGGTGACTCTGGCATAAATTCTTTATCTTCTACACTTTGGTATACATCTAGCTAGCCAGTAATTTGCGCGGTGACTCTGGAATAAATTCTGTATCTTCTACACATTGGTATACATCTAGCCAGCCAGTAATTTGCGCGGTGACTCTGGAATAAATTTTGTATCTTCTACACTTTGGTATACATCTAGCCAGCCAGTAATTTGCGCGGTGACTCTGGAATAAATTCTTTATCTTCTAGGTAGTTAACGAGCACGTAAGTAAAATCCACTGAACGCCACAAACTTATATCGGTTTAATAATCTTAGAATTTTAATTCAAAATTTCTTAATGTAAAATTTGTATTTTTTTATACAGCTATTTATATACTGTAATTCATCACACCAAAATATGTTCTGCGTTGGTTTTAAGGAAATAAATCTTTTAAAAATATATATTCATAAAAGGGAGCAATAATTAAGGGGCAGAAAGATTTACAAGTAAGACCCATCACTGAAGTCCATCCTGAAATATATCCATTAAAACGCAGTGTTCCCTTCCTATGTCCTTAGTAAAACAGCTACAGATCAACTAGAACTGGACGGCACTTTAATTTACAATGGGTCAGCAACCCCTTTTCCTAGTGTAGAGGGCACCACTGAATTTAAGGCCACTACATAAATTATAAAATATTGTGCACGTGATCTGAACACACTCTAAAAGGGCCGAGATAGAAACCAACCAACCAACCAAAGGCCTCTCAAGTCGTACAGGACTAGAGTAACCTAGACCAGTTAAGGGCCGGCGCAATCCAAAACGCACTGTGCGTACAATTCCCCCACCCCTCTCACTCATACAAAAGGTCTACAAATCGGCCTTAATTTGAACAGAAGGCTTTTGCGTCAAGCGGTTGTCAGGAAATGTGCCAAGCCCGATCCTTAATCAACACCCCCACCCACTGCTGAGTCCCCCGCAGGCAGCTCGGAGGGTGGACCTGGAACCCAGGAACCCAGCTGGGTTGTAACCCCCCCTTACAAGTCAGCTGTACCACGGTTGTGAACCGACCTCCCCCTGGGCGCCCCACAGCGGCCCGCCCAGCGTGTTAGCGCCTCGCGCTCCGGGGGGGATCACCATGCCGGAGTACTCCTCACCACCCAAAGCCACCTGGCTTCACACATGGTCTTCTCCAGAGGTAACACCACTCTGCGTAAACAGAAACTCTCAAACCAGAACAGGGGTGCATTCTTTTTCCTAGGTGCACACACGCGCACACACAGAACACACATAGACTTTGAGCCATCAAGCTTTTTAATTAAAAAAAACATTAAGTGTTGTAAAGAGCCATCAAGTAATGAATAATCAGATACAATTACGAGGCATACAACTATGTTTAATACAAGGAAGTTTTCCAAACAGGCATGGCATTAGGGGCAGACGAGTAATATTCAAGTAATTTTACAGTGTTAACAGAGATCGGGTTCATGGGTTGACTTTTCCAACCATGGCATGTACCAGTTAAGACGAACATCGGATTAATTAAACATTTAATATAGATTCTCCAGGGTTAATTAAGAAGACTCAGATACAGCTCTTCAGGCAAGGCCTTTTTCACATTTTTATTGATTAAAAATTACAACATAAAATGCAGCCAAATTGAAATGTTAAGTATAAAAAATTACTAAATTAGCAACTTTAGCCAACACTGGCAGAAGCACTACCTGATATAATTTAGTTTTTCTTTGAGGTGATAAAATGGGTATGGAGAATATTCCCTGGCAAAACTAAATGTACAAATACGTTTCAATAATGTTAAATAATGTGAGTGCTCATAGCAACATAGTGTTCATAGTGCAAATCTGCACTTTGAAACATAAATACTGTTTTTTCATTGGAATAACGCCACCCATTTCAATCGCATTTACATTTTAAATTGCACAAGGCGTTCAAAGCTAGTCGACAAACAACTGATTGGTTAGACTGTTAACTTGTGTGTAAAAATAGAAAGGACGCTAGCTATCTACAACATGGTGATGCTATAACTAGCTAGCGATCATAACATTACTAGGCAAAGTAGATTTTCCCCCTTAGCGCAGCGCGTGTCCTTTAGTGGGTCCCAAGTATTGCATTTTGAAATTTAAAGTGGCACTAAAATGGAAATTCAAAAGAAAAAAATGTTTCTTATTTACTGAAACATGTATTTATTTCACAATGTATTTATCGAAACATTTAGGTATTTCAACATTTATGTGTATATTTTGTTTTGACCGGAAGCTGAAACTGACCTCCTACAGTACATTGAATCAGGACTGCTTATTACAACTCTTACTTTTGCAGATATTTTTTACAGGGAAAACACACAAAAAAAAAAAAAAAAACACAAGTACTTGATACAAGTTGATACTTTCAAAGCGTGAAATCCCATTAAAAGCATCATCTGCTGAGGTTAGCATCAGCGCTAGCAAAGCAGCCGGGAAACCAAGGGCGCAGTGTGGTCGCTACGGACGAAATGGGGACTTGTAGATGAATCTTAAAGCATCTGTGACCAGGCACTGGGAGAGAGCGCAGGGTATTGCTTTGAGGGCTTCAGTGATTCATCACTCTTTTAACAATGTAACCCTGGAACAGAAGGGGAGAGTGATGGGCACTTAGGGCCCCCGCCCGCCCGCCCCCCGTCCTCCCTTTCAGGGGGGACTTATTGTCCTCGGAAGAGAAGCCCTGTGAACCAACGCTGTGCGTCATTCCTGACAAAACAGGTTGAGAATGAAAACGAGGCGAAGTAAAATAACGTCTAATCATTTTATACACTCGGACTACGGTAAGAAGGGGTTATTGCCAACATTTCAAAAGCATTCCCTCCCACAAACCCGTGACTCACGGGCAAAACAAGTCGCGCAGGGACAACCCAGTACACGAGGACAGACAATCATAATCACAATTTAACATCATAAACGTCAAATTCAACACGCCCCTGGTGGGGTAGGCGGTTTGATACGCCTGTGTCTCTCTACGCGTTGACATAACCTGAAAATTTGGACACTTGCAGCTCTTTACTGCAAGTAATTACTGTTAAAGCCATTTAGTCGTGTTGGATGACCCACCGCACAACTTTACGCAGCAGGATCTTTTGACGCAGTCAACCACCAGGCTGTGATGAGCATCCTACGATCGCCCATCGCTGAACGGGAGAGACTGCCACAAACGTCGCCACGACAATGGCTGTTCAAATTTTTCTCTCGATGCCAGTGGCTATGATGACGAAAGGAGGAAGCTCTCAGCGAGGTGAACGGTGGCACGATGTCATGACGGGGGGGGGGCACCACATAGAGGAGGAAAACTCCAGGGAAGGAGCGCGTTTAAAAATTTAAGTACCCATCTACTCCTTTTGACCACCGTGTTCTTGCTACAAAACTTATGCGAAAATATTTGTATTAACTGTAACCCCCCCACCTCCACCTTATTTGAAAGGATAGGATACTGTCTCTCAGCTCTTAGTTACAGGAGAACTTTTATCTACGCATTTTTCAGGATTGGAAACCATCAGATAAGAAAAGTGCAGTCCTGTCATCTTGTCAACGTGCTTTCTGAAGTTCCGTGCGTGCGTGCGTGCGTGCGTGCGTGCGCACACGCATGCGGACTGACTCGGGAGGTTTTTGCACGTATTATAGGTTTCGGAAAAGGCAGGGGGGTACGATTAACAGGCCTAAGAAGAAGCTTTCAACACAGACAGACAATCTTGTACTTTTATACCTCGAGGGGGGCCTCTGGGTTTATACCAGGTTAAGGAGCGTCAACTCTGTTGCCATATCATGACAGCATATTAAAAGTTAAAAGACCAAAGTGCTTCCATTACAGCACACAAGGCTACTCTGTCTTTGAGATGTTGGGGTACTATTAAGACAAGGGATACTTTTTGTAATCGCCTTGACTGTTGCTCTCCAATTAAGTGGCATCTTCTCCTTATCCCCAAGGGCAACACCGTTTCCCAGGATGCTCGGCCTTTACGGCAGCACCAGCAACACACGGACACACAGCCGGCCAATCCCTAATCACGTTTCCACATGCTGACCATAAACGTACTTCCTATTTATTTCCGACCAGTGCCGGTGGCCCTAAACCATGGCAACTGGAAAATTAACTAGGCTTCAGTCAGAAAACCACATCTAGTTAGGATTTATAAAGTAGAGCAAAATCTTAAATTAAAGCCAAGCACAAAACAAACAAAAAAAGCCTGAACAGGAAACTACTTTTGCATTTTGAAATGGTGGCGTTTCAACGCAGAAGACATCTTGGATAAGTACTCCCCACCAGCGACGGCACAAAGCGAAGCGAAGGAGGTTTCACAGTGCACGGGCCAACACCGAAGGGGTCCGATCTGCAGAGGGAAAGCGTCGGTCACACCTCCGTGCAGGCGTTATAGCCTGGTAATCCCAGCTAGGCTGAACGCCGAACCCGGTAAACGCACGGCTGTCCGCGGTGAACTGTTAGGAAGAGGAAAAGGAGAAGGGGTATGACAACCCACGTCTTCATTTACGGTGTCTCGGTGGGGTGGGGTGACAGACACAGACACATCCCTGTCCAGTAACCTCGGCGCGCTTTCCACACACTCGATTCCTGTCGCACCCTAACCTTTTTGTCCCAACAAAAGGCATTCGAGAAGGGACAGAACCTGAGGCGGAGAAGGACTTCGCCGTTTGTGTTGACGTCTGGCGGTAGTCCAGAGACTGTCTGCATCCTTATCGTTCTGACAACATGTATATTCTCATTAGCATAAAACTACTCCCACGTAGGATCCCCCAGTCACAGATTAGCCTCAACATAAGACAGTTTTTGGGTTTTTTCTCCCCATAATGAGAAATTACTTTAAAAAATATATATTCCCCTTAATGTCCACAGCAAAGGAGAATAGTAAGAACACAGGCGACTGTAAAGCACAGTACAATGGATTCAAAATTCAACCAAACCCACCTAGAATAAACACACCATTTCTTATAATTTATTGCTCGGTGAACCACAAGAAGGCTGGAATAAAACATGCAATTTAGATTCAGCATAACCAAAATAACAGCACCATACATTCTGCCCAAACAAGAGAGGCAGAAATGTGGGCAGAACAACAAACCTCACACCACAGTGAATTAAGGTAATGTACATCGTATCATATCAACACAGCGCAGCCGTCAACAATCTGAAATTAGATTTTGATTTATGAGCTGCCTTAGTGCAACTCGCAGTCCTGGGAACGTGTTTACCGGAATAATTTGGGAGACATTTCAGTTGTTTTACCCCAGAAACACAAATCAGGGCAGCAATTACACTCCTTTGTGAACGGTAAACTCTGGGATTTTTGTATTATAGGTTTGTGGTCCTCCGCAGAAACTCCATTAGGAATTCAGCAGCACGGACAGGGTTAGTTACTCTCACCGCGACGCCAGGGGTTTGGGGCCGCACACAGACCCCGTGTTTACCGCTTTGCAACGCACGAGTCCCAGCGATCACACTGGCCTGCACGAGTCCCAGCGATCACACTGGCCTGCACGAGTCCCAGCGATCACACTGGCCTGCACGAGTCCCAGCGATCACA
>JAOVYW010047905.1:0-11847 GCA_025775045.1 Hiodon tergisus
CTCAAAAAAATCTCAAAAAAAAGAAGAAGAAGAGATCTGTACTGCATATATATTCAAGCCCATGTCAATACTTAGTGATGATCCCTTGAGTACAGGATCTTCCCTGGATTGGGGTTACCTGTGGTTGATTTTGGAACTGGGCCTAGGAGATCACAAGGCAGACCACTTTCCCAGTTATCAGACCACTGGCTCCGGCATTCAGAATGTTTTATTAAATGTTTTAACACCTTTGTCGATCGGATGGTTAGGTTACAAAATCAGACGGGTTCATATCTTTGGGTCCACTCTGAAATCAGTTATAGGTGAAAATTACAATGCAATACTTCAAAGTTGAAAATTGCACGAGTACTTAAAAAAAAAAAAAATAGCCAGAAAGAGAAGCACCTTAAAATTACATTTGCAATTCATCCGAAGGAGAAATTGATGGGTGCACTCGGGGTCCTGAATTTTAGGTTTTACCACAGGGCATTCCAACACTGATATATCAGAAGCTGATTTGCTGGTACGTCAGATAATCCATGGTTTGCTAGAAAAGAAAGACTGGTCCAAAATTATCTGGAGGATATCTTATTTTTGCAACCTCCCAGTAAACTACTAAATAAGGTCCAATTAAATCCAACTGTTTCCCAATATGTGAGAATGGAGAGACATATGCTTCTGCAACCCACTCACATTATGAGGAACTGGCTTGCAGACATCACCATGACAAAGAGTCTGGTCTCAGTCATTAATAAACACATTCAAGACAACCACCGGAAATATTTAGGTCCATTCTGAATTGGTTCCCTCGCACACGATCATTTTGGATGAATGTCAAATAGGAGCCAAGATCACCAATTGCTGCATTTTAAACTGCGCCGCAAAGCCTATTCAACACTGAGCTGGGAAATTAATACAGGGCTTACATCTAATCCATGGTGTTGATTTTGTCGTCACGACACTCAGGGTACTTTACTGCACGTGTTTTGGTATCATCTTGCTGTCTCGTTATTTTGGTCACACATTGTGGTCACTGAAAAGTCATCTCCAGCCAAAGACAGCATTGTTTTTGTTTTTGGTTTTTTTTAACAATGACTCCATGCTACACATCCCTATCTCTGAACAATAAGAATTTGCTCACCTGTTGACCAATTTACTCTCTCCCAAGTCACTGTCATGGAATTTCTAACATGCTGGCATTGTGAATTTATGATTTTATTATTGTTGTTATTATTATGGATCGCTTGCCTGGATTCCTAGGAATTAATGATGTGATCTGAGAAGGGTTGCATTAATTTGGCTCTCTTATTTTTTTCAAAAACCACACAATTTTGTTGAAGAGAAAGTATGTCGATTTGTTGTTTGCGTTTACAATTCAGCTCATTTTCAATTTATCTGAAATAAAATATAATACTCCTGAAGTGTACGGACAGCTAGAGAGGGCACCGTGACTAAATCATTATACACAGTACTATACTTCCACCTGTTGACAAAAGGTTAAATTGCCATTTTGTAAACCGGCCATATTTAGCTTTTCAACACCTTCTCAGTTGCAGCGAATGCCGTTGTCCACCAAAAGTCACACATGTTACTGTTTTAAAATTTAAGGTGTAGTTAATAATTTATTAAGTTGTAGCAGTCACCATTACTTAGGTTTATATATGAGCAATAGAGGTAATAGATACTTATTGTTTAAGCTTAAACTCTCTTTTACCTATTTACAAAGCTTAATATGTATTGAAGCAATTCCCTTTAAGGTCCCTGCAACTACCACAGCCTACAGTGAAAAGAAAACGAGGTCAAAGTGCTTAAGTGTCATAACAGCCATGCTATTCTATGGACTTGTGGTCCATAAATAGTATATTCACTTATTGTAGACTAGCCTGTATACAAGAGCTGTGGTTATATGTTAGAATTGTTGTTGTTTTTTAATACCTAGAAAACACACACTGTGTAAAACGCTCTGTGGAAGATTATAATAAAGAAATAAAAAAACATGCTATCACTTTATCTTTCCTGGACAAACACGCATATCTATTTTGTTAGAAACCGTTACAGCAAGTCCCTTTGAGGGTCTGGCACACTAGGAAATAATTGTCAGAAGCTGAAATGTGGATGCAGCTGCTAAATAAACCTTTAGTATAGCAAGTGATATGCCCTCATCTTGCAGGTCCACCAGGAATTTCAAGATCATCTGTATAAGGCAAGTGGTGTGATCACGGTTTGAATACGGTCAACTTTGGATCATACAATGGGAATGAGTGGCGGCCAACATAGCAGTCGGTGGAGCGTCAATAACCCCCGTCAGACAGCCCCAACTGGAGGCCCTGGAGCCGTTTAGGGGCCAAACTCACAGCTGTAGGCTGGATGGGTTATGGTGACAAGCGTTTCCTGCGTCTGGTTGAGGAGGTCACGGGACCGGGCAGTTTCCACCAGGAGACACGTAGGAGCTGCATCAGGGAGGCAAACCATGCCCTCCCAGACTAGCCAGTGCTACCAACAACGTGCCACCTGCCTGGTCTTCTCTAGGCAAAGTGGGAGTAATGGCATCAGTAGGAACGTATACCGCAGTTTACCCTCGTTTCAACCCCTGAACGGAGGCGGAACGCAGGTGATCTGCAGAGCATATCCGGTATTTAGCCTGAAGCATGCAGAGGCGTGACCAGAGAGCAGCTAGAGAAAGAAACACAGGGATAGGGTGAATGCCTTTTATTTGGCAACTTTTTATTAACAACTTAAACAAAACCAGAAGACTTAACAAAGAGGTGAAAACTCATAAGAAATTACCCTCACTGGGGAGAGAAAAACAAAAGCACACACATTTAACTCTAAATAACAACAAAGTCCTATTAGTGGCATGCCCACACCCACGCAACTGGAACCCACTTAGGATAATCGGAATAGGCTCCAGTTGATCACATTAAACAACCCTATCAGGCTGAAGATAGCTCAGCTGTGAACACATCCTCAAGTCCTGGGAACACTAATGGTAACCATACTCAGGTGCCAACAATTAAAGACACCATGTAAGAACTACTGATTCACTTCAAAAGATGTGAGCAAATGAGAGTTCTTGTTGCATCAAAAGGGACTGTGCTTGCTGTGCTTTTATTGTTGCATCAAAAGGGACTGTCCTTGCTGTGCTTTGTTTATTGTTGCACAGAGCAAAAGCTGACTGACTTACAGTTTACATTTTAGTCATTTAGCTGACGCTCTTATCCGGAGCTACTTAGGAACTTGACGAGTGCTACAAAGGAGATAACGATACAATGCAAATAAGCATAAAAATATAGCAGTCATTTCCCGGGGGGAGCTTCAAGACTCTGGCGTGAAGTATTGTTCAAAGCATTCCACCATTTCTGTGCGAGTGATGATGTCCGAATCCGCAGAGGCATCCACTAGGCATCCGGCTGAGACAGGTCGCAAGCAACGTGAGTCCCAGGTAGGTGAGGCGGCCGCCCCTGTTAACTTTCTGCTTCTGTGAAATAAAACAGAGAAACGGGCCAGTTACGCAACCACAGTCAAAGAAAGTATCATTTGTGGAGACCCTAAAAGAACACCAAATGCACAAGCTGCGGTTGGCGATAGCTCATACAACGCAAACTATTTGTCATGCGCTGGACAGAATTCGTGTAATAACCAATTAGTTTACATTTCATACTCTTTATATACTTAAAGAATAAGTAAGGGCGTATTTAATCGCTGATCCTGTTTATCATTTTCTATTTTTGTGAACTGTGTTTATTTGATTTGCTTCTTTGTCACTTCAAGTCCATGTTTCTAAACAGCCGGGTATGCTCCAGAAAATGTTCATTCTTGTGTCAAAAGAGAAGCCATATTTTCTGCTTACTCAAAACTGCATCTCCCCCTGTGTAAAATGCAGGATGGACCCAGTGTAAAATGCTCCTTTGGGCGATAAGTAGAGGTCAGAAAATGTATAATTGTGAATTCTGAAACTTCCTTTTCAAAATGTATAGCCTACAGGGGTCCTAAACTGGCAAGCAAAAAATCAGCTCTGCCGTAGTTAAATAGCAGTTGAAAAAACATAACGCAAATTAGGTTTGATATTTACTTGTTTAAATAGCCTACTGAATTTGAACTCGCTTCCTGATTATATCGAATTATGTTTAGTTATTTTAATAATAAAAAATTCAGTTCAAAAGTCTACTTTTGTCCGTTAGTTTTAATGTTTTTCCCGTTACATCGCTCTTACAGTTAGTTTCAGTACAGTGCCATTTTCATTTCCGTACTGCGCGAACCCCACAGTTCTTCTAGTAGGTCCCTTGGGATTTATGATTAATGTCACCCTCTTTATCAAACACCATTATGTGAAAATATCAGTTGGTCTTAATTCTGTTATTATGGAATTAGGGACAGTTTAGACAAGAGGTTTTATGCAGGCGGACAGTCTTTAAAATTGTTGTCAAATGTTTTCAGTGGCATTATTCTATTTAAGAGACAGTGGTTGGATTTAAATGGTCGTGCAGTGTGTATGATGTTTCGAACCTGCTGCTTGATGGTTGACCCACGAAGTGAATCGCAGAATTTGGCAATTCCAGCCAATAACAGAGGCAATAGGAGGTTTCTCATCTTTCAATTCTGTTCAGCGTGAAACAAGATTAAAAAATGTATTGAAATAAAGCTTGAGCCTTACTATGATGGGGTGGTAAAAACTACTCGATCAAAATATACTGTATATTTAACAACTCCTTTAACAGTTCTCCTTCCATTTTACAGTGCTTAGGGACGCTGACTGATTCTGGTGGATGGTCTTCTGGATGAGGTAACCCAAAAGGCCTCTCTCTACAAGGGACACGTCGACTGTAAATGCTCGGTCCATATTTTTTTTATAGAAATCATTTTTCTCATTCGAATTACTCAGATACATTTATGAAGTTTGGTTTTCTTTGTCTTATAAGCAAAGCAAAGTTGTCGTAGAAGATTCTGACGGGCTATAAATGGCCTGGACAGTAATCTGTGTTTACTTTAGTACGTCGCTCTGGATAAGAGCGTCTGCTAAATGACTAAAATGTAAAAAAAATTATGTATTTAAGTGGAGGCAGTAATTATTGTGTGTGAGCACCCTGCACCCTAACCCCGAGATATTTGCACTTTGACTACGTCAGAACAAAAGTCAGGACGTTAGACTTCGTTTCAGCTTAAATGTTAGCCTTATGACTAGATTCGACTATTTAAATGTTAATGTAGAGTAAAAAGTAACTAACAATGATCTTATATGGCGGTGGCTGTGTATTCAACGTTGTACAATGTGGGCGGAGCTATGAAGCTTAACATTTCGAAACCTGTAGAGGGAGAGTTAAACTAATTTAAATACTGTAATAAAGTTAACTAATCAATGAAGATGCTTTACACTTTTGTAGCCAGTTAGTACACTAAGGTTCTGCAGCTAAATACGATTGACAGGTAAGAAGGCTGTTTTTATGTTTTGCTGTCATATAATTACTTGCGCATTAACTTAAGAAAAGACGAGCTTTCGGTATATCTACATAGCTTGCCTAACCAACATATATGGCAGCTTGCTAACGTAATTGACGTAAGCGTATTTGGTAGCCACCGGCAGCTGATTTGCGTGTGTTTATCAACTTTATTCGCGCCTTTATGTTGGCAAAATCAAATAATTGTTGTCTTTTTTAAAAGTAATTTAATAGCCACGGTACTGTCTTGCTGAATTTAATAGTTTGATGTAGATGACATTGATTTGTTAGTTTTTTGTTTAGTTTTTTTTGAGGTTAAGCTCCAGACAAACAGAATCGCTGGATAAGGGATTGGAGTAGCTTTACTACGTTGGCGAAAAGGGTAAAGGACTAAACTTGAAAAAAAAAGAAAAAAAAGGGTCTTGCTGACCCGCATTTATGAAAATCACACACCTTTGAGCTGTTGACGACACGTCTCAACATGCAGTGTAAAACTATTTTCAATTAGGTTTCACATTCTGTATAGCTAAATAACACTTTATGTGACCCAGGATAACTTGTTAAACGATCCTGCTGCCATTAGAACACCGTAGCTACCATACGCAGAGTAGTGTTCTAGGTGAAGCACAACTTAACCCCTAAAGTGCCTAGTCTCAGTTTTACCGGGGCATTGTGAGTAAAATATATTGGAGAAAACAAACAATTTCTTGAAAAATCGTTTAACGTTTTGAGTAATGATTAGCTGCATGTTTAAATTAAAGGAAATTGCGGTAAAATATTAAGAATGATGGGTGATGCCTGTGGGTTTGGTCCTCGTCTATACGTTTAGTGTTTTTTTTTTAGAGTTAATAGATTATCCTTAAATGTAAGAACAAGTCGCTCAGACCCAAGGTATGTTGGGCTAATGTTTAAATCTCTTCGTTTCCACATGACTGTTATTGGTCTCTGTAGTTATGCATTTTTAAACGTTGTTTCTGATTTTTAGTGTACCATACTCTCTTGTCCAGCCAAGAATGGATCAGGATGACCCGGAGAAAATGAACTCGCAACTTCAAAGTGTTTCAAAAGAACACAGTTTAGCCACGCCTACCCAAAAACCAGAAGCCGCCAAAAGCAGGGGTAAATATTTAATGTATAATACACCCGTTTTGTGTGCTCAGCTATATCCTGCAGTGCTGTTATCAGACAAACTGCATGCTATACAGTAGGTGTGTTGAAAGTTACCTTGGACGTCCTAATCTGTTTGTGCTATCCTGTGTGATCCACCTTGTCATTGTCACATTATCGGTCTAGAGATTGTAATATCTATTCGAGCTTTAAATTTGTTCAATCTGTGTCATGAGCATAAAAATCGTTACTTGTGCAACTGCCAAGATGGCAAATAATGACACTTTAAAGAGCAGTAACAGCATTGTGTAGTTTCAATAATAAATCGATTAGTGTATCTTATCCAGAGTACAATAAAAATGTATTTTTTCTATTTATAAAGCAGGATATCTGCCAAAGGAATTCGGATTAAGTAAGCAGAGTTCTCAAATGCTACAATGGCAATGACTACAATGGATTTGTCCATTCAAAATTCAAAAGTTGTGTTGTCCCATTCTGTTTTTTAATTTAATCTTGAGAGTGTTCTTGGAACAGGAGTGGCGGTGAGCCGTTGTTGGTGCAGATCTCTCCAGCAAGAAAATCCCTTCAACCACATCTGATCTGTCTACCTATTTTTTCGCAGGGATGTGTTGGAAATAGCTTTTGTCCAGGTTGCTATTGACTTGAATTATATTAATCATTGAAAGCTGACTATGTACGCCTTCTGGTTGCAAAATATTTTGTAGCCACGATGTCGTCGTTTCCACAGATTTAATTCTTTTAGAATGTCCATTCTGCAGCCCAGGCTGAAGTTTTTTTTAAACTCCATCTTGTTTTAAGCCCCAAAAATGAAATTTTGTCTAATTAGTCCAGCTCTGATAGCTACTGAATTGTTTCCTTAAGCTGATTAGTACTTTAGTAATCTTAGAAACCGTAGTTTCTTGGTCATTCCCTGCCCAAGATTAATAAAGTTTTAATGTGAAAGCAATTTTGCATACGTTCCTTTAAGAAAGAGAAATGACTGCATAAATGTGCTTGCCATAGTGTTGTGCAATGCGGTGTAGGATTTGCTTAGGACACTAGCCGCTATGCATCTATACCTGGGGTTTGTTCTCGGCTCCGTATTGGCTAGACTGAGACGTTACTGTTTTTGTTTTAAGTTAATTTAGTGAGGCTTTCACTGTAGTAGGGGTGCGTCTGCTTGTGTTCCCATTGACATGTCACCTTGGCGTTTTCCAGGGTGTGGCACTTTGGTGCTGCTGGCCTCTGTGATCGCAGCTGCTAGTGGCTTCATGTTGGGCTACGAAATGGGCCTCATTTCTGGAGCCGTCCTGCAGCTCAGGGAGGTGCTGTCCCTCTCGTGTCGGAGACAGGAGCTGGTGGTGAGCTCCCTGCTGATAGGGGCCCTGCTGGTATCCCTCGGCGGAGGGTTTATACTGGACTACTACGGAAGGAAGTTCTGCATCATTCTGTCAGCCGTGGTCATCGTTTTGGCCACTGTGGTTTTGATAAGCTTTGTCTCCTACGCCACGCTCATCGCAGGAAGAGTTGTGACCGGCATGGCAGTAGCGCTCTCCGGCTCAGCCTCCTGCCTCTACATAGCTGAGATGGCCCCGCAGAACAAAAGGGGCCTGCTAGTCTGCCTCTACGAACTCATGGTGGTGATTGGAATCCTGCTAGGGTTTGGTTTCAGCTACGCCTTCGCTGCGGTTAAGAGCGGTTGGAAGTACATGTTTGCTGCCGTGATCCCTCCTGCAGTCTTGCAGGCCGTCGCCATGTTGTTTCTGCCGGTGAGCCCGCGGTTCCTGATCCGGAAGGGGAAACGCAAAGCAGCCCACAAGGTCCTGGCAAAGCTCCGGACGTGTCCCGTGGACGAGGAGCTGAGGAGCATTCAGTCAGCCCTGAGGCAGGAGAGCCAGTCCAGTCTGCTGGACCTGTTCAGGACTAAGGACAACATGCGAGTGAGGCTAATGATCGGGGTGGCGCTTGTCTTCTTTCAGCAGGTGACAGGACAGCCCAATGTCCTGTTCTACGCCTCCACTGTGCTGAAGTCGGTTGGCTTTCACAGTGACGAGGCTGCCACCCTGGCTTCGACGGGCCTCGGGGTGGTTAAAGTGGCGGCCACCGTGCCGGCGGTCTTGTTGGCAGATCGCGTGGGTAGCAGGAACTTCCTGTGCGTGGGCTCCGCTGTCATGGCGATGTCGCTGGCCACCCTGGGGGCGGTGACCCTGCAGAGTCACACGAACGTCATCAGCATCTGTCAAAGCCCCGTTGATCACAACCAAACCCGCTGGCTGCTGAATGCTTCTGCGATGAGTGGTGTTGGCAGGACCGCTGCCTTTTCACCCGTCCTCCTCGATACTGTGACAATCACCAACTCTAGCCACATGCTGATGAACAGAGAGCGGTGGATTGCTAACTCTTCGGAAAACAGATTTATGGTTCCAGGTGCAGATTTGGCTCACAGTGAGGTGTCTGCTGTTTTAAAGTGGCTCTCCTTGGTCAGCCTACTTCTCTACGTGGCTGCGTTTTCCATAAGTCTGGGCCCTAGTAAGTTTTCCATGCCGTCTCTGACACAATTGTGATGGCGTGATCTAAAACGGTGTGCTGCTATAAAATCATCTGCCTGTTCAAGTAAACAAATTACCCAAAATGTTTCTATTTAAAAAAACGGTTTGCTCATCTGTTGCATGATCTTTTACGCTGAGCAGCTGAAAGTAGCTCTTGGAAACGGTTTGTTAGGAACGGGGACACGTCCATCCGCATTCCAGGCCTGGAAGCAGGCGTTACGTTTTTACCTTTTCCGCGCGGTCACCTTTGATCTCGCTGACGCTTGTATTTCCATTGCAGTGGCCTACGTGGTCCTCAGTGAGATTTTCCCTATGGCCATTCGGGGGAAGGCTGTGTCGGTGGTGTCTGCTGTGAACTGGGGCACCAACCTTGTCATCTCCTTGACGTTTCTCACAGTGACCGGTGAGTCGCTGGTCTACACGTCGATTCACTGTATCGTCGCACTGGACATAAAATTATAAAATGAAATGTTAATTGTGGTATGACGAGATGAATTTTGAACCATTATGGAAATTTTACTGTGTTTTTATAAGTACATTGTTCAGGCTTGATGAAGTGGTGAGTCAGTTGCTCACCTGGGTTCCCAATAACAGACTAAGCTTCAGGATATGGAAGCCCTAGTTCTGAACCCAGATCGTGTAATTTGTTGATTTTGACTGGGAGTGTCTGAACCCTAAGGCAGCGATTCAAGGATCTCATTTAACCAAGGCAACCCTCATTCAACCATCGTCTTACACATTAAGTTATTAAAAGTATTTGAAAGACATCTAAATGAGTTTTATTAACGCCTCTTCTCATTTCAGAAAAGATTGGCCTTCCCAGTGTCATTTTCTCCTATGCTGCTATGAGTTTGGCACTGCTGGTGTTTGTGGTTTTCTGCATCCCGGAGACCAAGGGTATGTCCCTGGAGAGGATCTCTCAGGAGTTAGCCAAGAGGTAAGTGAAGTGCTCATCACCATGCAACACCTCATTCCAACTCCGGATTCCCAAATTCCCATTCCGTGGAACTGGGGCAACCCTCGTGTTCCTACATGGCAAAAAATCCTGTCTTAAGAGTGTAACAAAGGGTAACACTCTGATGGACGGTGTCTTTGTTGCCACATGGGGGCACCCGTTCCTATAATTTTCATTGCTTCTTCTGGTAAGGAAATATTAGTTAATAAAATAATTTCTAATGATATTAATATTTGTCAGTTTCCTTTCCACCATTACGCAGGCTCGTTTAGACCACCTGTAGTCTTCTCCCCTCCCGTGACACTTACTGTCTTTCAGACCATGCTAAACCCTCCAGAACTGAGCCCGGTTAACCATGTTTATCTGTTGTGAGGTCAATGCATTTGACTGAGTGACCCATTTTTTACGGCCGTTTTGCTCCTCAGAAAATAAAATAAAACCTTGCTGACTGACACGATAAGCGTGAGGCCCTGTGCGTAAGCTTCTGCAAGTGGAGATTTTTGTGTAGCATCTCCTAAAGCTGACATGCTTGTCATTCAAATAAATCGGCGCCACTGGAAAGCAAAGGTGTCTTGTAGTGGAGCGAGGTTTCAGAACTGTACAGTCGCATAGTAATCTGTGTCTTTGTCTTTCAGAAACCATTTGGAAGACAAGATATGCTACAGACTGAGACCTAAAACGGACAGCTTTGTCACCGTGAAACAGTCTGAAAACAGTTAATGTAAACTAAGCCTGTTTACCTCCGAACTACTGTTAAAATTCCTAAACAAACAAAACGTGAAATTAGTACTATTTGTGTGACATGTTGGATGCTTCCAAAAGTTCCTTTGTGTTTGGTTGCACTTTGACATGAAGATCTTTGTGTTTACCAACCTGGAGAGACCTCACTGCTGCATGTTTGGCCTTCAGCCAAATACCGTGAGTCCGTATAGTTAACCCAGGACTAGTTAACTGCAGCCGAGCGCTTCCTGTGGTTATTCATTAGTCTCATTGCACATAAGAGTTTGGCTGAACTGCCACTCCTGGAGAGATTCTCAAATGACTATGCTGAGAAACTTTGTTCAGAGAACATGACTCTGGTGGTAACTGTCATAGTTAGCCAGCTTTATATTGTGCAGGGCTGGCTCAGATACGGTTTGATATTTAACCGAAGTACTTGGCTGACATTAATTATACCTTTTAATTGGGTTATGTTAACTAGGGATGGGCGATAACTTTTCGACACCTGAAGATTGCATGTTTGATTACCTTTTACAGCTAACAAATGAACAAAGCACAAAACTTTTTTGTGTAATTTTTCCCCTCAGACTCCAATAACCCACAAAAGATCTGACCAGATGCAATGTGAAAAATCTGCAAAAATCCACGGTACTGTGTATATATATATTATGATTATAAATTGCATGAATGCATACAATATAGAACATCACAGTGTGCATTTCACTGATTTGATATCACAATGTCACATGCCATTAGTCTGATTTTAAAGAGTACAAAGTTAGCCTCCCTTCTTCAAAAAGTATGTTTTTGAAGATGTTGTTAAACCTGCGTTGCTAAGATTTTACATGCACCAAAAAACCTGGTGTAGAATAATTTTAAACCCTAATGTGGTCAGCCTAATCCAACATGTATGCTGCAATGAATTTGTTATACAGGTGCCAGAGTTATGTACACTGTGTTTTATTAACTAATCAGTAAGTAACATTTATTTAGAATATAATATGTTCAACATGAGATTTCTGTTCTAATTGGTACTTGGGGTACTATCAATAACTCAGCAGGCTGACTCTGGAAAATGTAATTTGTGTTCCATTTCCTACAA
>JAOVYW010047905.1:11947-24811 GCA_025775045.1 Hiodon tergisus
TAATTGGTACTTGGGGTACTATCAATAACTCAGCAGGCTGACTCTGGAAAATGTAATTTGTGTTCCATTTCCTACAAATTAATCAACATAACTTTTATTTCAAAGGTAGTCTGTGATTTGCCCAAAAAGCAAGCACAATGTTGGTGGAAATAAGCATGTTATTTAAATTGATCTGAGTCTGAATTAAATAAGTTCACTCCCAACCCAAGGAAGTTCTTGGGAGTTAGATTAGCACCGTGTAATTTGCGATCGAAATGTTCATTGCACTTGGGTTTTTTTTTGTGGCATTTGTGGAACTAATTGGCAATGATGCAGGGATCATTCCACTACCAGTGTTTGCCAGAATATTTACATTTTTAACTTGATTTTACCTTGAATTGGCTGAAGGCTGTGTAATAAGTGGATTAATAGACATTTTCAGCATCATTAGAATGACCTCTGTTTGTTGCACATGAATTGTTAATTGACTAGTAATAACAGGACATAAAACCCAGCTGTTTTCATGGTAATATACACTAGGTTTTGTTTTGGTTGGATAGTTCATATTCTTGCACATAATTGCCAAAAGAAACTCAGAAAAAACATGGGTGTAGGAGCTAAAATTGATTGACGAATGGTGTCTCAAGGTGTTGAAAGGTTCTAGCTGTGTTCTCGTTTCACAAGTACAAATTATAGAGGCAAGTTCATCTTATATCCAGTGGTTATAGAGCTGTTAAGTACACCATATGCCTCTGCACTGAAGTGCCTTATATTGAACCTCTGGGGCGAACCAGGCGTCAAACTGTTAGTCAAACTAACAACGTTAAAACCCTGGGTACACCAGCATACAAAGTGCCTGGGCACTCATGTGACGGGTGTCTCTGCGTCACACCCACGTTCCTGTGATCCGCTTCCATTCTGAATTGTCCAATAAAAACACATGCACCCACTCCCTAGTTTTAGAGTGTTTTATTTTACAAAATAGAAAAGTAAACGTATTCCATAAATAGCTGGATAAGCAATGCCTTGCTTGCATGAAACAAGTTTTACCAGAAGACTGTTACTCACATCTCATACCTGGCTTATTACGATTCGGACACACGCAGTATACAAGAGCCATACTGATTTTTAATAAGCATTAGTGTATGTGAATATTTAAATGGTGGTATCTGACAAAGCTTTACTTAATCTTTTAGAAATGTGATTTTAAAGAAGTTTCTTCTTTGGTGTTCATGCATTAAAAACATGGCGACAATTAAAACCCTCATGCTTGCCCAGAACACGGCTCGGGTCACATGACCCGGTATGGAGGAAAGGTTACTGCAAGGCCAGGAACCAAAATGGAGTGAAATTCAATCCCACACTGACTTTTTTTTTTTTTTTTTAAATAAAAGGATTGAATACAACGCCAATGAAGCTGCCTTACAGAGAGTTTTACCAGGTAAAACTTATAAAATATATCCAATGATACTGTTTGTTTTAAAAAGAAAACAATTACTCTTATCTAAGAGCTTTCTTGCATTCGTAGAGTAGAGGGTACATTTGCTCGACAGCCATGGCAACATATTGGACATTCGGTCCTGTGGAATAAAATGACAGTAAAGAGCGTTTTATATGCAATACTCACAGATTTAACCCAATACAATATTTCCTATAATTCAACTGGCGATGCAAGAGTTAAATTTTTCACAGCTGACATTCTAATCTATACAGCTTACAATCTATTATTTAATACAGCTGGATATTTACTGAAAGTTCAGCGAGTGACCGATCGATAAGGGAAGAATCTAACATCGATACACGCGCAGCGGTATTCTAATTAACAAATGTTAGAGACCACCTGGGGGAAAACACCAGGCAAATTTACGTTTGAGCAATAAAACCAGGGCAATCGTGGTACGTTGTTGACTTTTCCAGGTCACCAACAACTCTCAATCCCCATTTCCTTCTAGTCTGCACTTCTACCTGTTGCCCACTAATCTCCACTATACCCTTGCATTCCGGGGCTAATTAAAACCCGTGGAAATGCAAAGCTGCCCCCCTTCCGTAAACCAGTGATATTAAAGTTGCTGGGCAGATTTGGCCGTTACATGACTGACTGGAACCAAGTCCACAATCCTATTCACCTGCTCAGGGATTAGCTCTCTGTACTATATACTATTAATTACAATCTGTGTTATTTAAACTGTTCACTTAATATTAAAGTTATACCACCAGATAACTTATTATTTCAAGGATCAATCTCTAAAAATCTACAACTGAAAACACATGCTAGCCAAAAATCCAAACTCAACCATTATTTTCCAAGTGGGAAATATACTCAAATCCAGACCTGTATGACAACAGCAAAACAAAATTGTTAAGGCAGGGAATATCGTGACCACTAGGTGGTGGTAAGGACAAACTGTTTTCATGAAACTGGCTTCATCTTGAAGAAGACACACCCCCTAACCAGCTAAATAACTTAAAAAGATATAAAATTGAGTTAACGCATGACAAGGCCTAATCCAGTCTTTTGAGCGTACCAGTGACCTTGTGGAATTAAGGTATGAACAGGATCAACAAAGACGACTGAATCTGCACTTAATACGCAGCAAAATATTTACCTGTGACCGTGATGCTACCAGTGGAGAAGACCTGTACAGTTGCTTTCAGGTCTTTTATCCTGTACGACGCAGCAGGGTGCAGCTCTGGTTCGTAACTGGCAGACAGAAGCAAACCCATCTTACAAACCTGAAAACTTCCACCACATGCACTTCCTTTAATGCCAACTTGGAAAAATGAACCCAGAACAACACTGACTCTTACTCAAGATTTTGGTTCCTTTTTAAATGCAAAACGACTTAAATTTTCACCGTCAGAGATGTGTCATTCTTACGTGCGCTTCCTTGATCCATGGCAATGCAAACTTTTTGAGTATTACTCAGTCGTTACCTGGCAATGGGACGGTTGTTCTTCGTAAACTCGATCAGGTGGATTTGAAAGGGCATCGAACAGACAGCCAGGACGTTAACAACCTTGAAGTCCGTAAATATCACCTAGTGAAAGACAAACACGAGAAAACAAACCTGACTTTCTGAAAATCTTCCTGACTGAATGAGGGAGCCCAAAGGCACCCGATTATATTAATACACATGCAGTCGTCATTGCAACAATAACACTGCAACCCAAAAGTGAACCACGGACCTTAAAACCTAGTTTTTGCAGACATCGGGCTAATCTGCGGGCACCAAGTTTGGCATCTTCTTCACTAAACAGGAGGGCACAGTTGGAAAAAAAATCATCCGAGTCGATTAATCAAGTGTATACACCTCTAAAAGAATGCATTGTAAATGTGCCTTAAAAATTCCTGAGCATTTATCTCAACAATGTTTTATGTTGCATAAGAACCGACATTACCTTGTAGCTCCTGTGCAAATAATTTTTCCTGAGGACCATATTGAAGCAGTTATTCTTGGCTTTCTTAGTTTCATCAGAACTTTCTGTTTGGAGTAAAATGATTTTATTTGAATTTAGTGTTCTATTTAAAATGTCTGTACATACATTTTAAATAAGCTTTTAATACGGAAGTAAATTATTTCCTCATCAATTAACTCCCCTCGGCCCCCAAACCACACACTTACCATTGCCCATAATATCCTTTGGTAGGCACCAACCCTAAACAATTGCTTTCTTTTACATATTTTTCATGAAATAGCAAACGATTGATGAACATCAAAAACTATACTTTGCATAAGAAAAACTCATTATTTTAGTTAGTGACATCTACTGGTGATTTTTCTTATGACCGTTATCCCCAAATGATTATTGTTAATAGCAGCAAAACAAATCAGAATGACTACCAGATATACATTTGAGTATTGCAAACATGTAAAAACCTACCCCAACTTCTGGTTTGTAGATGACGTTGGAACCCTCTAGTGCAATAGTGCGAAGATTTAAATGACATCTGGTTCTAAAAACTGACACCACGTTGGTGATGATAATGTCCAGGGCAATATCATTGTTTGGGTCCATTAGGAAAGCCTACGTGCAGGTACTCACAGATGCATAACATGAGATAGGTAGCCTGGAACAGTAAAAAAAAAAAACATTACTGTACAACATTAAAAGTAGTCCAACTTAAATTTCACACATGACTGCGCAAACGCAACGCAAGATTTTAATCTAGGCACCAGTTGGTACTCATAGCTAGCAACCTGGAATCAATAAATTATCAAAGAGATCTAAACCGTTAAAAGGATACACATTTATTTTTTAAATGGATGGTTTATTTTCATGAAGTTATGACCCGTACAATGTACATACAATCTTACCTAGAATATCGTTGCCCCGACTCCTAATTTATTTTCATTTAACCGTTTCTTAGGCCGTTGGAACTACAGGACGCGATGATGTGATTGGAAGTGTGCGGGCTCCCCTTAGTGACGTCGATCACGATGATGTTATTTTTCCAAACTGAAAGGGAAGCTGCTGAGATCCCTTTAACCAACCAAAGAGAGTAAAAACAAATGAACAAATAATAGGAAAATAGAAGACAGCTTTAAGTTTTCATTTTCTCAGACAGCCTGCTCGACATTTAGCGAATATACCCACGGAATGTCCGTCACGGTTTTACCCACTTAAACTGGTTAAGCAAAAACATCTCCATGATTGTTACTTAGCTAGCTAAAACAATTCAAAAAGTAAATACCCTCGAATTACAGTTTTCAAACTATGTTTAAACAAAAGAAACCTTACCTCCTTTGAATGGCGATTTGAAAGATGGCAATAGCCAGTCAAGCCTTGGAAACGCCTCGTTGACGTCCGCTGTTTGTTGACACAACACAACGCAGAAAGCTATCTAACCTGTTCAATTTAACAATATGTCGGGTATTTAGTAGCTTCATTGGAAAGTGCAAACTGATCTACCAAAAAGGCAAACTACCTAAATCAGTGATCTTTTCCCCTGTGTTCAAGTTACGAATAGTAGAGTATGCCCGCTTTGTTATTCCTTACAAAATCTAGCTTCGGCCTAGCTTTGTGAGTACGTAAATGACTCATTAGCATCACCTTGCTTGTTTGATTCGATATTTGGATAAATTAATACAGCTATTCTGAATCGAGGGACAAACTCCTGAAAGTACCCTGCTTGAGAGAGTCTGTGAATGTTAACGTTTTCTTAGTTCATTTGTAGACGCTACGGGATAGTTACTGGTAACATAAGCAGTACATCCAGCGTTAGCTGTCGGCTACTTCCCTTGCTAACTCGTATTTTCAGACAATGTAGTTTGCGGAAGTCAACTAGCTAGTAAAAGCCGTTCTATGCACAGAGTGAAAAAAAATTGTATCAGCAAGTCTATTAGTTATTTTAAGATTAAGAAATGACACGACACTTAAGTTTCACTTGTATTGCATTTTGCCTAACACAAAACAAAGAACATGTTCAACACAACGATCAAACCAATAAACTGGCGTTTCCTGTTATGTGCTTGTCCACACTGAACGAAAAGACACCACCTTCAGCTAGTACTAGTACCTACGGAAATAACTTAGCGCCGTCTAGTGTACGAGGAGGACCTTCGCGGACTGCAGCAGGTCTGTTTTTCCCGCAGGGCACCAAGCGAGTTTTCTTATCCTGTTATTTGATTAGCGTATGATTTTAACCACAAAGACGTACAAAAGTTTTATTTTATTACTACTGGTTACAGCATTGCCGCTGTAGTGGAAATGTAACCAGCTTTTTTTTTTGTTTACAAGCCAGACACTGTCTAAAGACAGACCAGTGGGTAAAAACAGCTTGTGGATGAGGGAGGTCAAAGGAGAATGGCAAGAACTGTGCCAGCTACCAGGTGGCCTACTAACGGGCAAATAAGAGCACAGTACAACAGCGGCGTGCAGAACAGCATCTTGGAATGCACAACCTTTCAGCCTCTGCCAGAGATGGACAATTGCAGCAGACGACCACTTCCGGTTCCACTCCTATCTGCTGAAAACAAGAAGCCGCCGCTCTAGTGCGCACGCAAACACCGACAACAGACAACAGAGGGCGGTCTGTTCCCAAGAATCCCAGTTCCTATCGCATCATCCTACTGGCAGAGTCTGGATCTGTGTGAGAGCAGCGTGAGTCGATTGATCCATCCTGCCTATTGTCAATGGTGGCGTAATGCCGTAGGGGAATGTTTTCCTGGCACACGTTAGGTCCCCCGACACCAACTGAGCATCGTTTGGACGCCACAGCATATCTGATCCTTGTTGCTGACCAGGTGTGACCCTTCATGGCTACGCATTACCTTTTGTCACATGGATACATCCAGCAGGATAATGTGCCTTGTCACAACAAAGCACGCATTGCTTCAGAATGCACGAAGAACGTGACAGCGAGCACAGTCCCCAGACCGCGACTCAATAGAGCATTTTTGGGATGAGATGTAACAGGTTATTCACAAACATGAATGCACTGATGTAACGTCTGCAGCGACTGGACGATGCCCACGTGTCGGTGTGAACCGATTTTGCTTGTGGAACGTTTCTGACACCCAGTTGAATCCATGCTCCGCAGAATTAAGGCTTTCCTGGAGGCAAAGGGGACCCCACGGTACTGGAGGGTTGTACCTAATAAACTGGCCACTGAGTGTATATGGAAACCCAAATTAATGAAAACAATGAGGTAATATCCAACCATTTGCCAGATTAGGTATGTCTCCACAAAGTTATATAATGGCAGGTAAAATTACATTACTTTGTATTAATTTTTTTACGTGCTTCATGATTATAATTATTTATGTTGTCACGGAGATAAGGCTAACTATTACAGTTGTGATGATGATTACAATCTTTGTTATTGCTATTAATATGAATTTATATGTATAATGAAGTCATATCCCTATTCACCTGACAAATCCCTTTTTTAAATATCACTTTAACGTCCACAAACTATGGAAATGCTTATTTTTCTAATAAGAAAAAATAAATGAATCTAGTGGTGTATTGATTAAGAATCAGGCTTGTAACCGAAAGGTTGCTGGTTCAGGGTTCAGGTCTCTCCCTATCTTTGGTCCTTGACCAAGATACTTATTAAATATTAAGTATTCAGCTGTATCAGTGAATACTTGTATGCATTTTAAAATGCGTCTCATTGGATTGTAATGTCTGCTAATTAAATAACAATATAATAATCAAATCAAAACTTTTGTCTGAGAATAACTTTAAAATGAACAGAGAAAACAAGATAACAAGAAGAAAATTGCAGTACACCCTTTAACCACAGGGTAGAAGCAATAATCATCAGAATCCATCAGAATTGCATCTCTTAACTACGATTCACAAGTTCCATAGTCTCTTTTCAAATTGGAACCACTAATGGGTTATTTTCCTTTAAGAACCTCAAAATTCTGAGAAGTTCTGCTAAATCACGTGAAAGCGCAAAGTGTTTTGGGATTGCAGTATTCTAAATTGACACTAGTTTAAACAGAGCGACAAAGTGGTTTTCCATCTAACCTCCAGCTTTATGTGAGCAAAAAATGTAGTGGTTGTGTAAGTTTTGTTCTGTGAGCGTTCAAGCTAACCTGCGACCTCCGCCTTCAGGTGATACAGCCTGTGTGATTGGTTAGCAGGCTGTTGGGCTGTTTGGTGTGAGGTCCTTCAGCACTTAGGTATTTTCGCCGCGGTGTCCGGAGGTACCTAAACCTCATCTGTGCAAACCTCGTCGGACGACAGGGTAGCAAGGATCGTGGCCTTTCCAGCTCGGGTGGGCTCAAAATGTTGAAAACTTCCAGAGACCTCTGGGCCTGATGGCAGCAGCATTGCAGTTCTCCCCCTTTGGGCCTCTTGGGCCTCTGCTCTCACTCCTGTCGAACACAGCCGCAGACCTCCTGGTCTGGCCACTCTGGTTCCCCTTGAAGAGAAGCCGGATGGCTGGGTGGAGATGCGTCAGCGCGTCACTGAACAGCGGGCCATGCTGCATGTGGTCCAGTCGGGAGCATTACTCCAACACCGCCTGCGGAGAAGAGCGGTCCGGGACTACTGGTCCAGGGGGGCTTAGTTTGCAACCCTGATGACGCTCCTGTGCAGCACTCGGTGGGAGTTTCCCAGTTACCAAAAACTTGGCGTGGGATGAAGGTCCCAGCACCTGTCCATTGGCAGTGATTCAATTTTTTCTGCAGGTACTGTTAGACAAGGATACAGCACCTTACATTACATACATCTACATTGTAGTTTCTTAGCAGACACAATTCTAGGGCGTTGTTCCAGGGTGCATCATATCAAAAGCAGTCTGGGAGACTCCACACAGGTTCACTGGGTTCTGTCGGTTGAACGGTGTGTCCGCACAAAGCCCAGGTTTTGGACAAGAGTGGTGAGTGACGTCTCTAGGGGCTAAGCCCTCCGCTGTCCAGTAAGGTGAGAATGATCGTCTGGGCTTTGTGTGAGTGATGTCACTTTGCTCACGTAGAGCCACACAGCTGTCCTCGTGACAAACTGAGTGTACTTTCACATTATTGATGGTTCATATTTCTGTTTCGGGGAACTTAGGTTATAGTTATAACTCAATGTTTTCCTGTGTTATTGAGTGAATGTGCTTCTTTTACCGTTAGAGCTTCTCAAAAGTTACTGTTTTGAAGCTTTAATAGGGCAGCCCTGACAACGTAAAACTAAGGAGGTAGTTTGGTGGTAAATGCAGTTGTAACTGCATGAAACAAATCTTTCCCACATTTTACTTGTCTTCACAGCTTCACTAGAAGGACTGTGGTATTTAGTTACTGTAGTAAGTTAAAACTATCTTCTTCTCTGATTAAGATTTAGATAACTATATGATCTGAGTATGTAAAAACCACACTGTTCCATTCCTAGACTATAGCCATCTCACAATATTTTAAGGTACAACCATGAATGGTTATAACGTGCACAACTCCTTAGCAAATTATCAATTTAATTACAACTTAAATTGCAGCCATCTCGTAATGGAGATTTAATGTTAAGGGAATAAAGAAGTGATTTCTTCCTTAACTTAAATTTCCTAAATGTTTATGATTATACTTCAATGAGGAGAATTAAAGAGTTTAAAACAATGTGCATCTCCAGGTTAGCCAGGTGTAGAAATTTAACTATTTATAAAATATTTTTATATATATATATATATATATAATATTTAACTCTATGAAATTTTATCGATATCGTGACGGTCTACATAGAAATTCTTGCTCGTATTTCTTAAAAATAGTTTGTAAATGGAATGAGGGATTGTTCGAATGTGAAATCAGCCAGGCTTGCTTTTAAAAGTATGGCCTTCCAATATTCCTCTTAAAGAGATGTGTTGTTGACACCATCTTTCCAAACATCCATTGCATTGAAGACATCATTGTGTACCTTTTCAAGTTTACATTTATTTTTCCTTGTCATAACGACAGTTGTTTGGATAAACAGATTTGTTCTGTATTGAGGCATCTGTGCATTGTTTTTGCCTTCTGGACGAGGGACTGTAACAGACATTCTTTTCACCGGTAAATTCTCTATGAAAATGAACAGCTGTCCAGCCTTGTCAATTAATTAAGTTCCGTAACTAATTCATTTCTGTTTCGCTCATTTATTTGATGAATACGGTACCTGAAAAGATCATTTACAAAAGGATTGGCACTTTAGTCTTACCAGAAGAGATAAAACAATGCCTCTAAAAAGTATGTATTCTTCATAGAATCACTCTGAATTATTGGAAATTAACAGACTTTTACAACCACAGTTTTACAATTTTATCCAAAGCTACTCTGTTTACGATTTCTCGATGAATCCACAACTAATCCACTCCTGCTGCTGGATGTTTACTGAGGCAATTCAGGTTAAGTACCCTTCTCAAGGGTGTTACAGCTAGGTCTAGGACTTGAACTCGAACATGAGATGGTTCTCACCCTAACCACTACACCACCAGTTCAGCGACCTGGACCAGGTTTTGTTAGGAGTTGCAGTGGACCAGTGAATAAGTGGGAACCGCCAATCATTTTAGCTGCCACGGTGCACTTATGGGGGGACCACATGTGACGCACAATATCGAGGCACTTCCTGTGACCTTGAATGTGTGTCTCTCAGCGTATGTCTTAATTCATGTAGGGGGCAGTAGAGGGGAGGATCCTGGCTTGACAGAGCTAGTCTCTAGGCAATGTTCTAATGTTACACTGAGATCACGGTTTAGTCTACTATCGCTAAGCTTCCGTGATTGCCATGTAAAGTACCGTGGCCTAAGTGAGGGGAGGAGAACAGAGAGAGTAATTTGACATGTAGCCACTACTTACCTGCAGGAGGCGCTGTTGCTGGGGAAGCGTTTGTATTTATGAACCGGTTCCTTTCAGCTCTGAGTGCAGCCTGACTCAGCTGTGTGATCTAATTAACATCCGTCCGGGGCAATAGATGCACAGCCCTTTTGAAGTGATGTTTGATTCTGATTGACACAAAAACGGAACGGAAGCTCACCTATATCCGATGCCCTTCGCCTGCCTTCTGCTTCTCTGTTCACTGGACGTCCTGCTCCGCCAACCGCTCTCCACAGGCTGGCTACTTCCCAAACAAAACAGCGAAATAACTTTCAAATGAATCACTGTTGTTGTTTGGGCCTCCTTGGTTACAAGATTGTCTTTCTCATTCTCAACGGCTTGTCTTTGAGAAATATATATTTGCTAAATGAAATAAATTGACCACTGAAAGCCCTTTAGAGATGTCTCATGTTGTTTACTATAAAAACTAGGGGGTTACACAATGTCAGATCTGATGTTTTAATTTCCCCTCCCATTTTAATGTATCCCCTAAAAAATGTGTCAGGGAGGGAGGAGATTTAAGATGCATGTTTTTTATACCTTGCAATGGTAAAAAAAAATTAACTGATTTAGTTATTCTCTGTATGAATGTGGAGGGAAAGGGGAAGCTTCTATACAAAGTGTTTTGTAATAGGTCATAACCATCAGGAGTGATTAGGCTGACACCAGTATATTTGTCCCGGGCTAGTCCTTGAAAAGTTCTGTTGAGTATAACATATTCTTAATGTCAGTATCTAAAAGTATTACCTTTAGCAGCAAAAAAAAAAATGTGAAATTTGAATATGCACACTAAAAACGAGCGGTTGGATTGGATTGGTCCTTAATGCTCTTAGTGAAATGAGTGTGAACGTTATTTGTCCATGGAAATGGAGGTCCAGTGAAATGTTTGGGGTTACCCGGGACGTTCTTTTGACATACGCGGAAGGAGACGGAGACCCGGACCTCTCAGAACTCGGAAGAGCAATGGAACGCATCTGGACGTTGCCTTGTCTGTTTTTGAAGTGCAACATTAAGATGCCATTTTGTATTAAAGGTTCCCCCGTTTCTGGAGATGTTGCGGGAGGACGCGTTCTTCTCCTCCCATCCCCAGCTGTATCGATGACCTCCACTTCCCCTTTAAACTGGGCAGTCACATAAGGACCTAGTTTCGCTGTTTATCTTGGGCCCACATCACAGATCTATTATTTAGCATTTAATGCAGTCAGAGTTGAGTTGCACTTTTGTTATTTATTAGCCCTCTGTGCCGTGGATTTAGGAGGACATTCCCTCTTGAACAGTATCGCTGTTTTTCTGCCAAAGGGCAGGGAGTGACCTTCTCGCCAGCTTCCAAACTCTGTGCTGCATCTTCTCTGTTCTATAAATACGCGCCTTGTTTGACTTCTTTATTAAAATTGATTCCAGATATTCTCAGGAACCGGGCGTCACTGCTCTGTGATGCCGTTAGAACCAATGTAACCCACCAGAATCACACGATTCATCTCCTAAATTGCCCAAAAGCGTACATCGAAAAAGTAGTGTAGGGATAAACAGTGAACTTCCTCGTCGATACAGAGTCACGGATGGTCTGCTTATTGTGGACAATGGCTCCCAGAGAAAGGAGCGGTATCTGCTTGGGATTAAGCAGCAACACTGAACTGTAATTGAACTGGAGCGGGAGACTGAGCTGTCGTCGACTGGTCATTTGTTTGTGTTACAATGAAGCTTGTTTTCAATTTGTCTGAGGAAAGATTCAATGAAATTCCACAACCGTTCTCTTTTTTCGACCAATCGTGCATTTAGTTACATTTGCTTTTCCGTAAAAAAAACGACGTTCTTCCGCCCAGTACCCTTCATCGAAGCATTCTGCTTTCCCAATGACTTAAGTGGACGCTTGCTGAAGCTCTTCCAGTTTCAGACTGTCAGGTAAACTGTTCACCCTTAGTAATCTATTGATCGAGAATGGGAATGTGCTTGTTACAATGTAATGATTATGTGACTTTTGTTGGCACAGCAAACCTCAAGGTAAAACCTTAAAGTCAAAACTTCAGGCCGCTTTCAGACAATACAGACTATTATTCTCCTTTCTCCTGGCATTGCCCACCTCGCAGGATGAGGCGCGGTTCACGGTTCCACTCCAGACATTATCCAACATGTGCATTAGTGCTGGTGAACGTCTGTGCACTGTGGCTCAGCGGCGGGTGAGGGCCAGTTCATTAGGACAGCTTTATAGCCAGTCCATTTCAAGTGCACAACTGCGGCCTCTCCTCCAGTTTATACTGCAACAATGAATTAAAAGGACAAAGATTTATTATCCTTGAGAAACTATTCCGAAGGATACGGAGATCTCAGCCCCTTCTATAAACAAAGATGTGGGAAACCGTCAGTGTTTACACCAGCCATTCTTATAGCTCTTGTCATCCTGCAAATTCACAGTGACATCATGACTTACACAACACTCCTCACATGCTAGTGGTTTAGTCTAGTCAAAGCTCCCCATAATCAATTTTTTGCTCTGCAGTGTGGGCGTGGGGAGGTGGTGTGGGGGTGTGGAGAGGTGGTGTGTGGGGGCGTGGGGAGGTGGTGTGTGGGGGCGTGGGGAGGTGGTGTGAGTGGGCGTGGGGAGGTG
>JAOVYW010047916.1:0-21879 GCA_025775045.1 Hiodon tergisus
GAGTGGAGAGCGTTCAGTGAGATGAGAACAGAGAGCGTTCAGTGAGATGAGAACAGAGAGCGTTCAGTGAGATGAGAGTGGAGAGCGTTCAGTGAGATGAGAGTGGAGAGCGTTCAGTGAGATGAGAGTGGAGAGCGTTCAGTGAGATGAGAGCGTTCAGTAGGATGAGAGTGGAGGAACGGGAGCTGTACGTGGGTTCCGTCCTGTGTGCAGGTGCCTTCCCGTGCCAGAGGTTACCCTGGGCCCTCCATTTGGGCCCTTGGAGCCCTTAGCACTTTACGTTCCGCCTGGACAGAGGAAGTCACTAACAGCAGAGTCACCGGTCAGGTGGACGCTGTACTGCCCTGGGGAGTCCCAGTAAGCTTATGTGAAATTCCTCCTGCGTCTCAGGGGTGCAGCCTGTCTGTCTGTCTGTTCATTATATAACCGCGTGGATCTTCGTGGAGAAATGGGCACTTCCCCCTCGGTTCAGCCAATAGATGAACGGCAACGGATAAACATTCCTGCTCATCTGCTGGGGCAATCAGGGAGTAAGATAGGCGATGTGTCATATTTATCACAATGACAAATGAGCCCATTTGCGGAGTGGGTTCGGGCCGAATTTCTCTTTAAAACTGACACGCAGTTATAGATACTCACAAAGATAAAAGAGCGGAAGAGATGCAGTTGGGCAAATTCAGGCCAAAATCAGACCCCGATTATGTGTGGCTTTACTGCTTCGGAGGGACGTTGTTAAGGAATATTGCCCCGTTCTGGCATATGTTGAACTAATACATCTTGTCGCTGGGTGAAATGACCATAGATCATTATTAGGGCTCTCCTGTCAAAAGTCATCCAGCCTGTCAGATTCTGATAGATCACAGTTGTCTTTACCTCAGCACTTTGGTGGTGGAACACGTTAAAAGTTTTAACACGACCTGGCAGCTGTCCCAAAGAATATCATGAGTCCACGGAGAGTCCAATTAAGAGGACATCATCCATGGTAAACTGGTATTCCCCCAGAGAGATTTACACTGAGGTGGTAGAACTGTGGAAACCCGTGAAATCCATCTGCACAGGTGGCAGTTTGTGCTTAAAGAGTCATTTCGTCTGGTGCACACAATCGCAAGCATTTACGGGTACTCAAAACGAGGCTTTCGTGAGCCTTTTAGTTCTGAACGAAATGGACAGGACTGCTGTGCTGAAGTCACTGACGCATTTACCATGAAAGCATGATACCATGAAAACGCATATCGTTTCCTCAGCTCCCGCTGTGATAATGGACATCTGGGAGAAGGAAACACGCCAACCTCGTTAATGCTTCAAGCTCATTCTCTCTGGGTGGCCTGGGCAAGTGGCAAGTGGCAAGTTTAGTCAGTGGTTTTCTAAGCAACAAAACCCAAGTCCACGTCCTGGGTCCCAAACAGATGAACTGCATGTGCTGGCAGGGAACAAATGTTTCTAACAACATGAATTACCTTCTGATCGGACGCTTCAGTGGTCGTATTAAAAAGCCAACAAGAGCCCTCCCTTTGCGCAAACGTAAAAGAGCGCTGTCCCTTTCAGATTGGGACATCGGGAGGAAATACACTGTAAAATTTGAGTGCCATGAGGCAGCCAGAAGTCCTTTCCTTTTTTCTGCTTTCTCTCTTTTCCCCACTGGCTTCTATCTGCTTAGTAGGTTTACCACTCAAAAGCCCATTTCATGCCTTTTTCCAAGGCTCCACATTCTATTTTATTTTCCATTCTTTGTCATGCAACCCTTTCACTCTGTTAAGGTTTTGAAAACCAAAACAAAGCAGCTGTTTTTGCATCACGGCACCAGATTAAAATAAAAAATAAAACATATTATACACACTTCATTCAACCCTTCAATTCTCCGTCCTCGCTATCTTCAGACTCATCGGTTAATGTAGCCCGCCCTGTCACGGTTTCCAAACAATTTGTACTTTTTGGTATTTAAATCCGTCACGTTGGTTATGTGCCGGCAGGGCTCGGTGGGAGAAAAGGAAGGGTCATTAACATGGGAATGGAACACTGCAGAGGGGATTGATGAGACCAGGGAGCTTCAACCTCCCTGCCGTATTGATAATTAAAGAGAGAGTGAGCTGCTGCCGTCCCAGCCCGGGATGAGCGAAGATCGGAATTACCCTGATAGCAAACAATACCAACGTGTGGAGAGGAAGGGGGTGGGTGCTTATTGGCGAGTCTTATATTCCTTATATTCCAACAGGTCCAGATGTGAACCGAGTTGGCCAGTCAGCGGGATTTCTGGATAAAAGCAGTGACTTTCACTAGTTGGTTTACTCTTCGGCGTGGAGGACGGTGGGTAGTGGAAAACTTCCCCCTGCGTGGCCGTTAACGTAATTTGTTTTTGGCCACTGTTGTGGGTTTAGTTCCGTGTGGCTGCTAGACACGCTCGAGTGGACCGCAGGGACGAGAGGGCGGTTAGGAATATCTGTGTCATATTGGGCTAAAACTTCATAATGCAACAACCTGTCCTCCTGTCAGTAAAATGTGTCAAGTTATATTTTTCTTAATTGCTATGAACACCATCCGGCTATTTTTGGAATGTACTAAAAACGGGTGTTCAGCAGGTGTTTCTTTTGGACTGGGTAAGGCTGGTTTTGACCATGACGTTTGTTCTTATGGGATAAAGAGGGAGAGACTACATTTTTCATTAAAAATGTCTGATGACAATTAGAGTACCACAAATTGTCACCAGCGATTCTTCAGAAGCAATACTTAACTAAAAATGTAAGGAATACCTATTGCGTGAGGCTTCGGTGGATACCAGCTGTGAAGGGTCACGTGCTCTATCGACTCAAAGAGCAGTTACAGCTTTCCGTTTGATATTTTGACTCAAATTGTACATGTCCAATACATTGGCAACTCCTTTATAATTAATAAGGCAGAAAAAAAAAAATCACATGGCCTTTACAAATGGACACGGACTGCCTGGCACAGGCCTGAAATTCATTTAATGTCCGACGGCCTTCATTTTAAAGGTTGTGCATGCGCTGTGACCATACCTCAACATGACAGATATGGGTACTGTGATATCCCTGCGTTACAGGTCTGCGCCGTTTGGCTGAGACATCCCACATGCTTCTGTGGCCAGCTTTGGGGCTTGCATTAATCAGGCTGATGTGGTTGAATTTGTTTCCATAAAACTGGACGCTGTGTGCACGGAGGGCTCTGGCCCAGAGAGAGCCATTATGGGCCAGTTTGTGTGGAGAGCGGCCACAGGCAGAGATGAGGCCACAGATTGAATTCCGGCGATGAAGCCCCTTTTCTCCCCACGTCGACTTTTGGTCGGCATTTCCGCCGATCAGGCGGGCCGCTCGCACGCTCGCCCACATCGCAAGAGCTAATTATCTCCATCCACTTCGCTCTCCCTACAGCAACGCGGCATGCCCTGACTTCTGATGGCTGCGTTTGTTGTGATCGCAAAATGGTTTCAGAGATGTCTGAGCTTCCTGGCTTAATCTAAAAGAATTGATTGCAAACCTTTGCCATAATGTCACCATGAAGTTATAGAAATGGTGTGAATTACAGAATAAATTCCTGATGACAGAACAACTGGATAATTTCAGGCATTCAGGTGCTCCTGGAGTCTTACTTGAAAGTGTGTAAATATAACATTTAACATAAATATATTTAAATTTAGGTGCTGATAATGAAACCAAAAATAGACATTTCCCCAATCCAGCTCTTAACAAATTAAATCTAGCTCTAAAAACAATGGATTTGCCAGCACAAGGCCCATTCATGGCTGAATCCTAATGAATACTGGAATTATTCTTTATTATTGTAAAGTTTTGCCGTATACTCATTAGTTACAACGCGAAGGATCAGCCCTCCAGCATGTTAGATTCCACTGATCGTAAGATGCATACTGATAGACGTAGCGGTATTTAACTTGTGATTAAATTGGTTGCGGAGCAGTCAGAAATACCCTTCACCGTCTTCAACAACATCAGTTTGTGAGGAGTATTCATGGGCGTGTGCCCCTTTGATTTGCATTACAAAAGACATCACGCATTAGCAGGGTTCCAGATTTAGAATGTATTCCAAAAAAAACCCCAGTTACAGTACACCCCCTACCCCTTACTTTGATATACCTCCTATTTGATCGCAAAGACTTAGTACATCGTAACCCTGAACACTATATGTGCATGGCAGGAGATTAATGATGAAACGTGGAATTTTAGTTCAGTAATATAAAACATCATTCTCAATCATCATCCTCCCGACTTTATGCAGATCAACTTCCTCTAAAAGATTTATGACAAACACCTCCATAGGAACTTATAATTGAACCTTTTTGTGGTAGTTGGTCTCTATTGCTCTTGAAATCCTCTCTTTTTCTACTGTGCCGTTAAGCCTAGGGACTGTTCTAGTTTTATTTAATGTGAAACGCACACCCACTTCATGAGATACCTTTGTGCTTTTAACAAGGGACATCTCATGTTTATTAAAGTTCAGGTAATTGACTTTGGTGAGAAGTGTTATTCAATTTTAAAATCATGACACGAGTGTTCAATTACAGGGCAAAATGGGAAATTTAAAGAAGGGCTGTGCTCTCTCCACCATCTTAGACAAGGGCTTGAAGCTTTTGGGGAAACGGTGCATGTTATCAGGAGACATAGCGACGTTGACAAAGCAAGTTCCATATTGAATGCGTTTAGTGAGGATCAAAATGATTGCGTTGCCTTGCGGTCACGTTCTTAATGAGGAAAATATATCATGTGTTTCTTTATTGTTTGCAGGAGTGTAAATTTGAGTTTGAGTAGTTTTCATTGTTTAATGGATTCTGGTGCCTATTTTTAAGTGGGGCTGAGCAGGCTGGGTTTTAAGCCAGTTTTATCTGGCTGAAGGGGTCTGAAACCTCATTTCGATATCAATAAAATGGAAAATTTGCATTTATTTTTCCTTCTTTTTAACATGAGACATAGACCAAAACAATCCGGGGAATTATTCTGAAAGTCCGGCCTTTAAAGTGCTGTAAAAACACCATTACAATGACATCAAATTTAAGGCATACACCTTGGACACTCCTTTTAATAATGGACTGAAGCCTAAATTTGAAAGAAATTCAGATTTACTTATCAGAGACACTGTGCCGCACGTCCGTCTCGCGAACACGCGTAGGACAGGTTCGGGCGCGCCCATCACCACCAGCTGAGGATCACGGTAATTACAGACGTCATTTAACAGCATGCCATCGCTCAGTAGGTGCTGGAGGTCAGGAGAGGAGAGAGGAAACATAAAAACACATGTGGCGAACGCAGCAGGACGAAAGACAAAGACGAGAGATGAGAATGCGAAACGACGGACCTTGTGTGAGTGTGTGTGTGTGTGTGTGTGTGTATGTTTATAATCAAAATATTACATTTTTATCACACAAAGAACTGGAAAACCGTAGTTGAAATAGTTTTGTGTATGTGACACTCACAAAATGCTTGGCACGGTCAGAGAATGCACAGTACTGCTTTCTCAACTGAAGCGCCATTCGTGGCTGACAATGAGCGGAAGGGACTTGGAACATTAGAAGAGCAAGGAATGTCACGGTTACTGTGTTTTAAAGATGTTATTGATGAGACTGACAAAGATCGTGAGGTTGAGGTTGATGTAACAGAATACCCGGTACTGCCAACTAAAGTAGTTAATGCTATCTTGTGTAAATAATCCAGACCGGACACTGATCCCTCGTACTGTTTGAATGAAAAAATCAACCCCAGGCGTTACTGGACCTCATACCTGCATCTCCAGCCAAACAGACCAAAAGGCCTGTTTACTTTCTAGAAAAAAAAGCTTCCTTCTGAGGGGCGTTTTTTCTCTCACTCCTGGAGAAGCATGGCTGAAACGAGATGGAGTTGGCACCAGTAGCCAAATGAGTACCTAAGGGGTTAAAAAACACCCCTTTTAACAGCACTGGAGGTGTTTGTTCCTTCTTCTTTTTTTTTACATGACAATTGACAATGGTAATGTAAATTTGATGGCATAAATTTGCAGCCAGCAGGCAGCCAAAGAGAAGACATACGTTTTGATTTTCTTCTGCTTCATGGGCTGAGAAGGCATAATTTGTCTCTGGTGACAGCTTCCTGGAACATTTTCTTGATACTGACTGCATGTCTTAATGATGATATAAAGTAAACAAATTGCAAAGCTTGTAAATTAAAAGAAATTCAGGTAAAGTGTTTTGCTCCAAGTGAGACGATGGCGGTGGCGGCGGAGACGACGTGAATAATTAGCCATGTAATTAACTGAAGCTATTACTCCAAGCTAACCACGGTCAATAACTGTTGTATAGCTTTGTGCAGTTACAAGGCAGGTACACAAAATCACAATTAAAGAGAAAATGCATAAATTAAACATAAATTATTTTTCTTTTTAAGAGTGTTTATAGCAGAAGTGCTTGGTGCAGTGTTTAATAGCATGTTCCATTCATTCTAAACAAACAGCATCTATAAATTATAGTGTTAGAAGCCAGGGGCTGGCCAAGCCAAGGCAGGAAGAGGATAGGGTGTAACCACAATCTCTGAACGGTGAGACTGGGATCTTGTTTATTAAAATAACACCAAATCATAAGCCCACTGAGTGGTTCAGCTGGTAAGGGCGCTTTCCCGACAACAGAGCTGAAGTTTGCTGGTTCCAGCCCATTTAATTCACCAATCGTGACCGGAAGTGCACAGAAACGATGCTAACTTTGCTAACATGCAAAGTCTGCTTTCGTCGGTGTGCGCACTGCATACGCTATGGATGCCAAATAGCAAGATACCTTTTCCACTGATTACACGCGGTCCAATGGCCAATCATATCTTCTGAGAGTGCGTGACGATACTTAACAAATGAGAAAGGCAATGTTTGCCGCTTAACACCCTCGCTCCTGGGGCAGAGTAAGAGGAGAGTTGGAGGAAATAGCCGGCCCTGTTTCCAGGACAACAATCTCCGAGGCCACATCTCCCTATAATGTGTCGTGTAACACCAAAATCTACGATGCATCCTGCACACACCAAAATGTGCCTACAGAGACCGCAAAACATGTATCAGGTAGACCCCTTGATAATCCCGGTAAGGGAATGCCACAAAAAAAATGCATTCTTGATGTGACAAAAATAAAACAGTTTGCAGCTAAACTGCTGCTACTGAACAGCTTAATGCGCGCGTCTCCTGAATGTCACGTCTCTCCAGCTGTGAAGTTCAATAAAGCTGATGAAGGAGGCATTCTTCCCTCAGGGTCAGACGATACGGGTTAGGAGTAAAGAAGGGGGAAGGTGTGAGAAGTTTAAAGTGCATTTTCATCACTGATGTCTTAACTGACACGTGTTGGAACTGCGATCGCAATATAGTAGCCCCCAGTAACAGCGACTCTTGGAGAAATATTCTTATTCACATAATGGTGCCTGCGCAGGATATATGGTATACGTATCAACAGAGTCTTCTGTGGGTCGAGGTCATCAGCGCAGAACCAGCCCACAGGCCCTGGCAGCCTGTGCAAGTCAACAGCTCGCAGACACGGGCGTGGCCGCCGTTGGGGTCTTCTCTGACATTGAAGCACCTATGTGCCATGTGATCATCTGAACCACTGTCTTCAGTACGCTATATCTGCACACGATTGCATATCCTGTTTGCGTCAACTTTTGACCATAAAGTTACTCTCTGGTTATATATAGATACAGGGTCCCAACCAGAGACATTCTTTGGGTTTTCATTCAAACTTCTTTAATAAGATTATTAATTTCAGGGCTATTCAACAGAGGGGCAGGTGATATCATAAAATTTGCAGTGATTAATCCACCCCCCCCCCCTTCACATCTGCAGATATCTGCACATCTGAGAAAAATCACCTTTCTAATTTGCTTTGCGAGGCCTTCAATCATCCACAATGAAATACCCTTTACTACTGCTCCAGGTGCATGACATTCATTCCTGTTCTGTTTGGACAAATTGAATGAAGCCCAGGGCCAGGGAAGAATACCATCACTCAATGACACATTTCACGGGACAAGGATTTCTCTTGTATTTTACCTTCCGCTAATCTTATTTAAAAATCCTTAAAGTACAGGCCTTGCCCGTGTGCAGAAAAGGGTAATTCAGGTGAGGAGAGAGGAAACGCTGGTGAGGTTTCTTCTCCTGTTCATGAATCTTTTTTTATGGTATAAAATTGAGCACGGATATCATCTCAATTTAAATAGTTTTTATATGTACGTCACTCGTTCTCTGAGCAAGGCCAATTAAAGGATACTCATAAAAAAGCAGTGTTCAGTTTCCTTCCTGGGGGAGAAGGGCAGGGATAAGCAACTGATGAACCATTGTTGTTTATTCCACACGGCGGCTTTGGCTCTGCGGAACAGAAGACCCCTTTGGTCTTGATATTCAATAGATTGCCGCGTTACATCTTTAATCTGCGCCGCAGTACAATACAGGAAAAACAAAATAAATAAAAGGTAATCTAATCTACTCTAATCCCAGGCTAATCTACTTTAGCACCACTGCACAGTTTTATGTGAAAGAACTGTTGGTTTTTGGTGTTTTTTTGGCTCGAGGAACAGCCTCAACTGTTACTCCCTTCTGTTTCTTCTGCTGTGACTTGGCAAAGAGTGTCTGGGCCAGCCTCTTCCATCGCAATTTCCTCTGAAGAGTCAAATAATACTGTTTACATTCAATGGGGAAAGGCAACGTCAAGGAACTGCAACAGTTATGACAAATGGAGTCCTTCATCGCTGCAGTACTATGGCCGGGAAAAATCTCACTGAATCGGACAAGTTCACGGCCTTTACATTCATCAGAGACAGAGGGGAAGTTCAGTATACAGCCCAAACACGTCCGCATTCCATCGTGTGAAAAGCTGTGATTTGTAAACTAAGTCTGATAGGGCTCTATTCTGACGATCAGCCTAAGGCTAACTGATTACGAGTGGTTAGAATGTCGTCGCTGATTTGGTGGTGAGAATTAGAGAAGAAACATACCATTTTATGATATAGATGATTTTGTGGGCTGTGTGATAGTTTGAATATGAATTACACAACGGCACAATTAAGTTGCAGCCACAAACGTCGACACGGAAACGGCTCTGCGCAGCACGTTTTTGATGTCCCCCCTCCCAACTCAGACCAGCTGATTTTAGACTGTGTAACTGCACATTTGGATGGATGCGTAGAGCGCATTGTCAGACTAAAATACCAAATCCACTGTCCATCTGCAGTTATGTCTAACAGTCGTTTAAAAAAAAACAGAGCCCACAGTGACTCAATAATGACTTTGCCCCAGTAATATGCCAAGACGCCGGTACGTCAGTTTATCCTTCGGAGCAGATAAATTAGAAAGAGGAAAAATAAGGCAAAGGAGAAACTTACAACCTGGACAATACATGCACAGAAAGCAAATAAATCATTTTTACAATGCTTGGTGTGCAATATCCCCTGAACAACTATTCAAGAAATATACGCAGCACCGCTCTCTCTGATAATCACTGCAGATCGACACCAAGAAACCAACCATGTTGGTCTCGGCTGATTCCCGTTCGTAGACATAAACCACACAGCGACCGTAAAACAATTGCTCTAAACCATGTTACTGCCTCAGTTCAACCAGCATAGAAATATAATTTTAAAATTTGAAACTTGTTTCATACGGACATCCATTGGAAATGGTGTTTAATAAGCAGCATGCACACATTATTACGCGTATATTTGTAATCCTTATTATATGTACATGTGTACATATGTCCGTCTTGAGAGTTATATACTCAAATAAGAGATACTGGATCCAGGGACATATAGAAAGACGACACAATATTAACGGTGACGGCGAGGAAGGGGTGCTCAACGCAGATGCTGGCTCACTGTGATGAGAAAATGGCCTCCAGCTTGGGTTGAACTGAACAGGAAGTGGATGATGAAAAGGAGTCAGAGAAGTTCCTATTAAATTGGCTAAGGATGGCGTTCGGATTTACATAAAGGCACATTTCGCAGACCGTTGGATTCAGAAAGACAGCCGCACAATCAAGTTTCATTTAGAAAAAAACCCCCACACTTTTTTGTTTTAATTTTAATTTAATTATTTAATTTAATATATTAATATAATTTAATCCCTTTTGAAGTCCATGTGACGGTAAAAGAAAAAAAGAAAAGAAAATCCAAATCACACAACATAATGTTGATCATTATCAAACTCATGGATTTGACGTAATCGGAGTATAAATATAGAATCTTCTTCATTTGCAAGTCATATTACATATTAAAAGTTCTCATTCCCAGCAGCCACCACTGAGTTTGCCGTTGATCCGACTGGGACCTGAGCAGACATGATTTTCAGCCACAGCAAGCGCAAGGAAGGGACAGGAAGCCTTTTCTCACAATGCTGTATTCAAGACCGCATGTGAAACAGAAGCTATAAAACGTATTAGCCCTGAGGGCATTTTAATTTATAATCATCTGTGAATTCATGTTTAACAATCAGCGCTGCAATTTCTGATATTATATCACTGGAAATTATTATCATTTTCTTTCTCACTCTTAATGCAATCGTACATGTGCCTCAGTGACCCAATACAGTTTGTATACATGCATACATACACAGTTTGTGTGTGTGTAATATATACAATTTTTATTTTTTGCCAAGAATTTGCGTTTCAGAATGTTTCTAATGCAAGGAAGTTAGAATTTCACCAGGCCCTTAAGCTGAAAATGATTCAAAAATGAAAATGATCCCCTCCCATGCACTTTGAAATGCAGAAGCAGTTCTCAGCAGTTCCAAGTAGTACATGACAAGTGGACTAAGGCTAATCGCTAGCTGGTGGGTTGTCACCGCAAAATTTCTTTCTCCCCTCGAATACGTACGTCGGCTGAGAACATTAAACACTTAAATTTGCATTTAAATTTAATTGGCTGAAAAGACATTAGGATATCTGGGACTCGACTGTTTGTAAGTCCGTCCATCCTGGAGATCCATCATTCGTTTGTTTGTTCAGTATAATTTTCATTTTGGAATATATGAGGTCCATTATGACTGCAAAATGGGTTTTGACTGCAAAGTGGACCAGACCAGTGCGTTTACAGAATTTATTAATATTGAGGCTGCGCAATTACGTTTTGGGATATGAAATGCATATGAATCGTTATTAATTATAAATCATTATGGTTTCTCCATTGGCTAGTTAGAAAAACTATTAAAAATGTTTTCTATAACACAAAACAATTAACAACTTTATCGCAGGATTATTATTATAGTTTCACCACTTGTTTTTGTAAGAGTTCTATAGTGAAGGGTTAACTTTAAATGAGTGAATGTTGTCTGAATAATCAAAAATGTCAATGTTCGTCTAACATCTGTGGCTTTTCTGAAGGGTTTTCTAATGAACCTGTATTGGAAGAGTGAAAGCAAAATTCTCCAACCAGAGTTTGTTTTGCATTTGATTACTGCACACGGATTCTGCACATCGTCGGTGACCCGGTGAACGGGTTGCGCTTCATGACACGTGACAAATCTATTCTCTCAAAGGACCACTAGATGGCAACAGTAATTAAAAGAATTAAACAATTTACAGAAACCAGTTGAATAGCACGGAGGTTCATATCTGGCAAACAACCAAAATGAACCAAAAACTATTATTTTGAGGAAATTTAGTTGTTCGCGTTAGACATGTCAACCCTGTGGATAATTATGACATATAAATATTGTCTGAACAGGAAATTTTCAAAGTTTTTTGGCGTGATTGTCAATACATTTTCTGATCGATCTTGAGGGCAATGCATCAATGAAATTACACTTGTTTACACACAAAATACATAGCTAGCTTGTTGGACGTCATTAATATGTAATCTACTAGTTACCAACCGCTTTTATGATATTACAGAAGAGCTGAATCTCCTGTATTGACAAGGTAGTCAGTTTCTTTAAGTCGCGTTTCACCCAGCCCTGTTAGCTAGTTTACACCGTCTGTACCTAAACGAAACGTGGATAACAATACATCAGCATAGATTTTGACTGCCTTTTGGAAAATGGGGAGCCGTCATCTCGTTCAGCTGGTTACCAAATCAAAGTGCACGGCCCCTCCTCTTCCGTCTCTGCGTGATATGGAATAGAATATTTGAATGGATTTCTCTCACTCTTACTTTGACAGTGGTAGACTTTAAAAGGCCACAACCTCGAGTTTCGATAGAGATAGCTTGGCAATTCTAACGGTTCTCAATTCGGGAAAGGTTTCAGAAGTACAAATGGTTAAAAATGTGAAAAATTCACCACGTGAAGGCTTTTCCTAGGCCGCCACACAAATAAGCAAACATTTAACAAATGATTTGGGGACAGAACGGTAGTCTCAATGGCCCAGTGGGAGTGACACGATTATGTCAGTTATATGGACAATATCGATGCGTCGTATACCGACATTGATTGACAATAAATCTCAAGGTGAATGGTTAGTATTTGATTTCTGGCTCTCAAAGATGCACCGATGGTAAACTTGCCATACAAGTTTTAATACACAATTTAAAAGTAAGTAATTAAGACCATGCAGGACGTCTGAAATGTTTCAATGAGTCAGTAACATTGGCTGCACAAGCCCCCTTTCTGGGGTGATTTCATACCATAGCCGTATTGACTATACGTATTATAAGTTTTTCCTGGTTTGAATCCATTAAAATGGATTCTGCCACAGTCAGTCAGAAAGCATTTCATCATACGCAATAACCTTAAGAATTGATGTTTTAAGATGCACAGTCAAACCTGAGTGTGAGAGGCATTCCAGTTAAAAAGCTTTTATGTGCTTGTGGGAAAAGAGTTTTTTTCTTTTAATATTGCAGAAGTACACGTTTCTGTTATTTGCACCATTTTTTAAAATGTAGAGTTAAAAAAAAAGGTGTTATATACGTTATTGGTGAAAAAGCACTGCTGAAAAGTTTGTTGCAAGTTACATTGAGGTTAAGTTACTACTGAGCAGAACCGTTACCATTGGCCTATTATAGAACCTAGACATATTAGTCTGGGTTCTATAATAAATAAATATAAGCCAAAGTCATAAATGTTATTGACTTACAATAACATTTGCTATTGTATGGCCTTAAATTCTACAGCCATCAAACAGCTGACCCCAATTTTCCCTTTAATAGTTTTGAGTTAATTAGTGCAATAACTTTTACACACCTGGAAATTACTCTAAACAAGTGAAAGAAGCAAAAAAACATGGTGTGGTTTTTTCTCTCTCAGATTCCCTCCAAATACGACTAACTCACCCACAAATATTTGATTTTGAAAAATGCCAAAAAACCCAAACACTTTTTCACAGTACCGTCAATAAACAAACTATACAAAGACTATAGATGTATGCCGCCTGCATACATAAAGGTCAATACATACACAAACTTAAGTCCCTGCTGTAACTTTAAAAATGGTTTCACAGTTACACAGGTAGTTGGATTAATTGATTAAATTGAACTTTGTGATGGAAAGACATCAGCACAAGCGAGGCACGCAGAATCTGACATTTCAGTTCATTATTGCACAATTTTAATCGCTTCAGTGGTTAAATAACAAAGCAATGACTCCTGTACGGAATGGCAGATGAGCCCTAGCAAAGACGCACCAATACTAGCTTTTATATTTACTCTCAAAAATGATACATTTTCAGCCTTCAAATTCAACATTCTAAATAAAATGCAATATTTCTTCATTAAAATGCTTTTTATTCCATCATTTCATTATGTCATTCCAACACATGAAAACGCAAAAAAAACAGAAACACAGCTTAGTATGCATAACTTTATTCCTCTTGCTTTGCGCCCCCATTGTATTCTACCAGCTCAAGGTCCAGAACTTGAAGAGTTTTAATTACGAAGTGGAATGTGGAGGGTGGTGGAAGCATGTGGTAATCTCAGAAGCAGCGTGTAAAAGTCTTTTATCACTGTTCCCTTCACCGACAGCCGCATCAAAAATAACCCTCCCAGAGGAGTCCCATCGCTTTGGACTGCTGACGGGAGGGGGCAAGGGGTTCCTTTTGGTTTGTCACACGCGGTTTTCCTCCCTTCAGTTCATATGTCCATAGGAGCTGCTCTCTGCGCCAATATTTTAAAACACAGGCAGTGATTTGCATACATTGACCATTTCATTTTCCTTTCCTGAATTAGTTTTTGCTCTTCGGGGAAAACAGAGCAAAAGGCGCAGAGAACGCTAAGCCACATCGTTTGGAAGGCCTGATGTAAAATGGCAGATTTTATGTGGCCGTTTTAAGAATCCAGAGAAACTGTAGACAAATTCTTAGAGACGTCAGAGTCTTTTATGGAGTCCCTGCCTATAGAGGTCATTCATTATCACCAGCTGGTCATTTTGAATGGGAATAAAAAGATACGTCTCCCCCGGCACTGCTGTCCGAAGGAATGTACCACTACAGTCAGGACTGAACTGATAGAATGGGCTCTGTAGCCTGCGAAGTGTAAGATGATGGGTGGCTAGAAGGCGATTGGATCCGAGGAGACCAATCACGTCGACCCTTTCCGCGTGTGGTGGCGGGATTCGTGCCGGCGAGCCCATATGCGTTAGCACAAATAGTTGCTTCAAGTTGGAGAGAGAGGAAAGAATAAAAGCAAGACAATTTGACGACTCCAGAAGTGCATACTTGACATAAAATGGGACTTCTTGTTTCCAAGATGCAATGGCATGTGGTGGGGAGGTTAAGGCTTTATCAGCCAGGCATGCTGCAGCTTTGGGAAGAATCCGGGCTGATCACAATGCCCTGAATTACTCTTCACCCAAAAGTATGCCTCTTCAGATTTGCCCTCTTTTTCATGCTTTTATTGGAAAGTGCACAGTCATGCAGATTTGTGCGCGACTCAGCAGAAACACAAGGCCGCGGCGCAGCAATGGAAATATTCAAACCTGCCTGTGATCATTTTCTTGGAAATAGTTGCTGTACAGAATAAAACAGAACTAAACTGTATTTACCCGCAACATTTCTGCCCCTCCTGGTGGGATGAGAAGGCTCCTGCGTCCTTGGAGAAGTCATGACCCACATTCCTCAGACAGTCTAGACAAAGACGGCTGAAGACACTCTACATCTGTGTAACTTCTAGTAATCACACAGTATCAACAGACAGCGAGATAGAACAGTTCTGCGGTAAAAGCGTCCTGGTTCACTGCCATTGTTTGAAAGTCAGCGGCATTACATTGCATGCCACATTTGGGTAGCGAGTAAATGGGATTTTAAATATCCGAAAGTCTCCCAAGAAAAGCTATTCCCTTTGTTTTGATGAAAGTGCCATGATTTATTTTTTGTCTTCTATTCCTTTTTTTTTTACAGCGTCTGTCACAATGGATAAAGCCTCACTCCCATAAGCTGACCTTTGCTGAAAGCAGCTATACAAATACTTACGACAGGGGGTTGGTGGGTGTACTTTATCCACCTACGGGCCTGTGTCACCAGATCCTGGCTCTCATTCATCTGCAAATTATCCCCATCCCAAAAACCCCCACATGCCTTCACAAGCTTTAAATATTTCATCCGTTTCACCCACAATTGACTTCCCCTTTTTTCCTGAAAGTGGGGGGGGGGGGGGGTTGTGAGTTCACGAGAGAGGAAACGTGGGTTTTGGGTGCCAGGCTGACTGATGAGACACGGATGAGAAGTCGAAGGTCACCAGAGTCCCCTTGAGACCTGCGGCTTTCCGGGGACTACAAGCATGGTTAATGGCCGTGTCACCATCTGTAAAAGTGAGAGGTAGAGGACACTGAATCCTGAACAAAACCACTGTGCCCCTTGGGTTAGATTCTTTCCCTGCCACTGGACACCTTTGACCCCATCAAGTCCCCTACAATTTTTAATTTGGTTTTATTCTTGGTTCCCTGTGCGCTCAGATAGCAAATGCATAAACTGGTGTTCAAATTGCACTCTGCAGCAGTGGATGACCTTCTGACCTTTATAGAACATTTTTATAAGCCTTTATGGCATGGAAATTATTTTTTCTCCCAGCTGGAACATGAAAGTCATGAGCCTTTCACCCTCCTGCAATAAATGTATATATTCCCTGTTCATTGTAGCAAGGGGGGGTCAGAGAGAACCATGGCAGCAGAACAGAACTATACAATCATACATTTCAAAATTTTCAATGGTTTAACCTGAATATTCAACATACTGCACATAATAAAATATGCACCGTTAATTTAAAGCATTGCCTTTAGAAAACCCCATCCCAATTGGCAAAAGCCTAATCATGGTTGAAGAGGATTCTTCCAGGATACGCCATTTCTATTCATTGCATCATGGTCCCCTGAGTTGGTAAATGACGTTATGGAAATGTCTCTTACATTGTGAAGGATCAGGATCAGAGGTAACCGGGCTCTTTCATCCACACGCACAAACGTTGGAAGTCAAATAAAACCACGGACCCCCAGTGCTCTCATGTGCATTAAAACAGCCCAGAGTGCAAGCCACATGTTTGCCGTCCTTCAAGCCCATAATTCATGCGTGTTTGCGTATTTCCTTCTCAAAGCTGCTTTCACATTCCCCTTTATCTATTTTTACAGTTAGTTAACCTGTCTTCCTATTAACTTCATAACTCCGTTTCAACGGCTAATAAAAATTATTTCCTTAGCCACCATCACAGTGCAAAGTACCTTGGTGTTTCTGTTTGTTTGCCCAAAGCCTTTGTATCCTTATCTATGAGGATCTCAAACAACATCTATTGATGCATAATAGATTCAATTCAAACGATCTGTTAGGGTTACACAGAAACCCGGTTTGGCGTTGATTGATTAGTGGTAGTGTAGGCAAAAAAAAGCTAGCTTTCTGTTCTGTGTTTGCTACAAGGTGGTTTACAACGGTCATTATACAAGGAAACAACTAGCGTTCTGTTCTGTGTTTGCTACAAGGTGGTATACAACGGTCATTATACAAGGAAACAACTAGCGTTCTGTTCTGTGTTTGCTACAAGGTGGTATACAACGGTCATTATACAAGGAAACAACTAGCTTTCTGTTCTGTGTTTGCTACAAGGTGGTATACAACGGTCATTATACAAGGAAACTACTAGTGTTCTGAAACGAGAATGCTCGTACAATTGCAGAAAGTGGAGTTTATGTGCAAATAAAACATTTATAGTTGTCGTTAATTTGAGAGGGAAAAGCACCTATAATGTTGTTCATTTAACAAACTTTGGTGCATAGCATAGACATGGGATTTGAACGCCTCATTCATTACAAACACAATCCTATTATAAAGGTGAATGAACAAAATTTCGTTTATTTATCTGGGCTAAAAATGAGACAACTCATTCTCGTTTAGAAAAATCAATTACCATAATGGAGGTCTGCTGGAGGTTGACAGTATTGGGTACACCACGGCTTACAGCCTGGCATCATAATTAAGTTCAATTACTTTGGTCATGTGTGACAACCGCATGCGATTAATTACCTAGTTCACTAAAGGATTCATCCCTATTACAATGCATAGGAAACTCTCAGTTCAGTATTAAAAGATTAGCTTCTCAGTCATTCAATGTAATTTCGGAGTTGGAAATCCACCTGATGCCCAGATGCCTGAACAGGGAAAATGGCTCTGCATGCCGTCGTTGTGGTTATCCTAAAATGACTCTCGATGAAAGGAAGAGGCAGCGAAAACACGATTTAAAGGTAGGCTTTGATGGCGGATTAGAGGGGGCGGCTCGGGCCTGCCAGGGTCTGAAGAGGTACATTTAAACAATGCAAACCCACATCCCCCGAGGGCCGGATGTAACTAAGCACAAAGCACAGACAGGTGTGCCTTTGTAGACAGCAGGCCAGCTGTGCGACAGCAGGCCGGCCGGCGGGAGAAATCCAGGCCTCTGCACCGCGGTACACCGAAAGCGTTGCTGGTTTTGTATGCTTGGAAGGCTCTCCAAAATCACAGTGCATGAAAAGGAAGCAGGAACAGGAGAAACAAAAATCGGACACTGGGGAGTTGAGTCGGTATGTGGTCCAGGTTTCTTAAAATGTTCCTCCTCTGTTCCTGCAGTAATTAAGATATCGTTCAAATATGCACACGTTTGAGGTTGTCCGTGATTTCTGTAAACGTTCTTCCCACGCTGAGATTATCGTATTAACATGTGTACAAGATTAACCTTGTGCATTGAAGACGTTACATATACAGTTAACTGCATAACAAAACAAATTGCACAGAACAAACAAACTAAATGCACACAACGTTGCATGCCAGTGGTAATTATTTAACCACCAATTATTAGCATTTATTACAATAATTACTTTTATACAAACCCCAGGTTTAGTATCGTTGAGAATTTTCTCATTACCCTCTGCTAATTTCACTCGCAGACATGTCCATCTCCTGTTAAACTGTATTGGGGCATGATTGAGAGGGAATTTCGGCACTTCTGGTATGTGTGGTTATGGCCCGAAGCAAGTGAGATAGACCAGGTAGCTGAGGTTCCACGAGCGCCCGAGGACCCTTCTTGATTTTTCTGCAAACCTTGCCCCCCCCATCGTCAGTGCAGTGACATGCCTGCCCCCTGTTTTATTTTTTTTGTTATTTTGTTCAGTCGGAAGTGGTCACATGATCAGTAACTGTCCGATTGGACACGCGATCAGTCACTAGAAGTAGAATCAGCTTCAACCAGGTGGCAATTGAGTTGCATTTCGATTGCAGTGGGTGTCACGTGACACGATCTGGTTGCATGCACTAAAATTTGCTTAGTAGAACACAACACTTACTCCGCTTCTGGGCTCTTGTGAGGGGCCCCGCTTTGCCTTTGCCTTGTGCCGTCACAAAGGGACATCTGAAGAAACTGACAGCAAGGCCTCCTCTGCACCAAAAATACCAGGGGGGCAGATAAATATTCATCGATGACTTTAAAGACAGAAGTGGAGAGAAAGGCTCTTCTTTAAAAAGATATTTGAAGAATGACTATTTACTGAAGGCTGCATCCTGGTGCCTTCAGTGACTAAGGCTCGGGGTGTCTGTTGTTAATAATTAAGACCACATAGCCGGTGTACCGGAGGGCACAGCCGCAGGCCAGGCTGTGCCAGAGGGAACAAAGCAGCTTCTCCTTTCATTCGGTGCAACGTAAATCACGGGCCTCACTGCCAGCCCAGACCCTGCCTGATTTCAGCTGTGGGACTAATCCTTGCAAACCCAGGCAACTTGGCTGGCCCCCCCTCAAACAACGCCTCCTGCAGTTTCATGCCCAGGACTCATAAACACTGACCAGAGCTGAAAGGTCAAAGGCCCGTTTTCAGACTAGCATAAAAACAACCAGCTGCATGGCCTAAATAGATATTCAACTTTGCATTGTGTTTCTAAAAGAAAGAACGATTCATTGCCAATTCATAGTTTAATTATATATTAAATCTTATTAACCATTAAACTTTGTTATTAAGATCTATAGTGGGCGTGTATAAGCATGCAAGTGCCTTACTAACTTAATCATTCCTTATTTATAATCTTTAGCGCTGCCAGATAGAAACACTGATGGCTTATGTACGGGCCAGTCAAAGTTATGCTCATCACATTAGACCTCAGTGAAGTAACAACTATAAAGTAGTAAGGCCGTCTCAGCTACGACTTTGGGCAAAGAATTGACTTAGGACATCGCTTTGAACCTACATTAACATGGAAGTTTTGATAGCAATATTGCATCAGTGATTTAGATGGAAGAGAGCCAGGAAGGATGTATGACTCCTTTTTCATAGGAAGAATGCAGGATACAGTCACTTCTGCTTAGTAAGCTTTATGGTTCTTTATAGTTCATCAATCTTAGTATTATATATATAAAATCCTTAGAAGCTCTTGCGTTCCACCATACAATATTCTTCAGCCCCATTAAGGCAGACAGATCAGGGTTAAACCGGGGGGAGCTACAGTATCTAATCTGGAATCTCTCCACGGGAGCATGTTTATTAATAACAGTAAGAAAATGGTCCTTAAAATAGGCCCATGCATCTTCAACAGTAAGAAGTTATTTTGTTCCTGTCAGATAATGCTAAATTATGTAAAAGCGCCTTGTTTACTAAGGTTCCAAAGGGGAGAGAGAGAGAGAGAGACAGAGAGGGAGAGACAGAGGGAGAGACAGAGAAGGAGAGAGAGCGAGAGAGCGAGAGCGAGAGCCAGAGACAGAGAGAGAGAGACAGAGAGAAGCTTATCTTTTGAACCATGACGGATGCCCGGTATGAACAACGGTTCACATTTTTTCTTGCGTTTCCTCTTTGGGTACCTCCCTCCGGAGTGCCCCTGCATCTTCTAATGTCTTACCACAAAACATTCCCACTCCATTTTTCTAATCCATCATAACGCGTGAGGGCACTCACTGCGATCAGGGTCTTTGCTACTGATGGAATTTGATGGAAAATGGTTTTCCCAATAATTAATGTTGGCCTCAATTTGTATGGGCTGTGACCTTCAAATGGCACTTGCTATAGACGGATGTGTGCTAAGGAAAACAAAGTTAATGGTCCTTTGAAAGGCCAATATATACTCATTTACCAATACAACGATACACAAGTAATTGTCAGCACTCCGGTTCCTTAGTCTCCTAATTTGGTGAAAGTTGAGTGGCACCAAAATTGCAGCTGACTGCAGATTCTACTTCAATGTGTCTAATTTCCACCATGTTTTTTAAAAAGTGCCAGTATATTAATGTACCCAGTTCTTGTATCTGATGCCATCCCAACGTTTAATTAAACTGACGCTATGTTTCTATTGCAGAATTTCCTCCTTTAATTTTACATACATTTTTGATATATACATACATTAAAATGTCTAATTCTGAATTTTTACTAGTAGTGGCCATACACTACAACTGTCCAAACAAACTACACTTCCCTCTCTCCCACACCAAGGCATTACCAATGACATCCGCCACCACTTCCTCGCAAAGAACAATTAGCAGGCCACACATCACACTTACTGCCCATTTCGAAACCAGAAAATTACCATTTCTCATCCTCTTTCGCACTGCTGTGCATTAGAAGAGAACAGCTCTGCAGAGCCTCAGACTTCCAACCCATGGAAAACCGTGAACCGCGGTTAGTGCCTATAAGTAAAATGACCTGAGGGACCCAGAAATTGAATGCGGCTTACCCCGGAAAAGCAGCCAATTCCTGGAAGCAAGACATAATTTACAGTTTTGACGAAATAAGTTACCCTAACGAGAACCCCAATGGCATCCACCTGTGAACCACTAAAGTCACCGGTACAAACTACTGCTGAATTGTCGATTGTTCGCCAGGCTGTGAATGTACTATTAATTAGAAAAGGGATACTTTGCAAAACAAAACGAACTGAGTGACAGACACACAAGCAGCGTTGTTTGGAACCATTTCAATTGGACTTCATCAAGTCCAACATATAACATTCTCAAGCTCTGCCTTCTTACTGCAGGATTCACCACAACCAACCTCCACAGACATCTTAAAACAAAAGTACAGAACAGCCTGGTAACACCGGTGGGAACCGAGGGCAGTGAGAAATGAGGTCCCCCTCTCAATCACCAGCAGTGTTTCTAGGCACCAGATGAAATACAATATAGAGCAGCGGCTCCGCAGACCTCCATGCTAAATTACACATCAAGGTCCATTGGCCCACTTAAGCAAACAAACGTGGATGAAGAGCTGGCAAATTATTTCCCTCGATTCCCAGCCTTTTTCAGTAGTTGAAGACAAGGGCTTTAGAGGTTAGATCAAAGTACTAGGCCCCTGCAATGTTCCACCTAAATGGAAAACTCTTATTCCTAAAATTTGAAATGATCCATCCAGAACTTGCAGATAAACCGAGGGGTGCAGTGAAGTATTGCTGTTGCCGTTTAGGTGGTCATTCATCTTCTCGTTAGCCAATTCTTTGTGTACCGACAAATCAATACGCTTTCCAACTAATATACTTGGTTGGAAATAAGAATTTGCCATCAAACAATTGCATTC
>JAOVYW010047927.1:3559-22849 GCA_025775045.1 Hiodon tergisus
GGCGGGACACACAGGGCGTGGCAGAGCCGTGGCGGGACACACAGGGCATTGCAGAGAGGGGGCGGGACACACAGGGCGTGGCAGAGCCGTGGCGGGACACACAGGGCATTGCAGAGAGGGGGCGGGACACACAGGGCATTGCAGAGAGGGGGCGGGACACACAGGGCGTGGTAAATACCCTTCACTGTCGCCTACATGTATCTCGTCAGGCTCACGCAGCGCCTATACGCACTCACACATTCATATTTACTCAGGTTACCCCAAAACGCAAGCACACACACATGCTTACATAGACAGACACACACAGATGCGCACTTCTCTGAACAGAATCCAGCTGGCTGGTGTCAACAGGGTCATATTACCGCCCTGTCTTCACTGCGACAGCGTGGCTGGCGTTGAAGCGTGGGGTCAGAGCTGTGATTCCCAGCTGTGGAGAGCACCAAAAGCCAATTGCATGTGCTTCTCCAACACATGGAAGGCCTTTACCCTTGTGTGTCAGTCACTTACACGTGCCCCTCCCATTCCCCAGTATTTACCTCCGTAAGTCATTGACGAAGTGACGAATGACTAGTTAAAAAACACTCGGGAATTTCAATGTTTATGAAAGGTTTCTTTTTTCAGTTCTGAGAAATAACATTCCGGAAAGGTCAGAGGTAAGGTGTGTGTAGTGGCTGTCCACTTGGGTTGTGAATTTTAACATGCTTCATTTAAAAAAAAAAAAAAAAAGGTTTGTGCAGGATTTTTAAAAAGGTACCGTCCAGATGATTTGATTTTAAAACAAAAACGCCCCTCAGAATGTACATCCTCTTCCAAGCCACAGTGAGGTGTACACCTCTATTTAAGAGCAGAAGATGGACTCTTCAAAGGAGGAGGCTCTGGCTCTGGGTTTGGTTAAACACTCTCATGAAACAAGTGTCAAATTTTGCAATCCGATCCTCCAAACGTGGCCAGATGTTCAGGTCAGATCCCGGCTGAAAGCCCTCCCAGGCCATTTAGTGCGAAGTACTTCGGCTTTTACAGAAAATTGTGGAAACCCTGTTGATCTCAGTCCGGTCAGAACAAGGCTCTAAAAATCCTTGCGCTACAAAAAAGTATTTGGTTCTGTCGAGGCTCTGTGCCTAACGAGGCTCTGTGCCTAACGAGGCTCTGTGCCTAACGAGGCTCTGTCTGGTTTTCCCAGGGCCCAGGACCTGCGCAGACAGCAGGAACAGCGTGTGTATGAGCAGGAGATGAAGAGGATCAGCCTCCAGCTGTCTGCCTTTTCCAACCCCGCCTGTCAGCTGCTGGACGAAGGTTCCCCGTCTCCACAAACCCCGGCTGATGAGGGTGGGGCGGCAGCGGGGGGCAGTGACGCCCTGATGGGTCAGACGGGCACTCCGGGGGCCTGAGGCGCCGCACCCACCGCACCCCGCCTTAACCACATGGGATGACCGCCGTCCTCCCTCCTGTTCCCGTGACGACGGAGCGCAGACGCTGAGAAACAATGCTAAAATACCTACGCACTTGGTTACGGCCATGGCGAAATGTCTGAGAGGAAGAGAAGTTTAGCAAAAAGGCTTTGGACAAAAATCGCAGGCCTGGGATGCTTGGTGCAAAAGGATCTTGTCTATTTGTGAAAAATATCATTGTCGTGCATGACCAATTGTGTCTGCTGCACTTATGATTGTTGTTTTAGCAGCAACACGTTTCAGTCGATATTTTAGGCTGGAGGCGGGTTAACGTCTGTGCAGCTGAAAGGAAAAAGAAAACCAGCTTTTTGGGATCTGCTGTGCTTTTATGCTAGCTATATTTCAGTTCGTATTTTCAGTTCATGCACCGTCAGCCACCAGAGTTTATTTCCACTGTTATGTTTTTCCCTTTGCGGTGGGACGAAAAGGGTGTCCCCAAGGCTCTGCGCGGGGATTGTGGCAGATGTGTCCGTGGGGGTCCGCGGGAGTAGCCTGGTACTGTGCATGTGAGGGGATGGATGAAAAGCGCCCCAGAGTACGGACCCCTGCTCAGTTTTTATCGTTCCACTCATAATGGGCGCAAGAGAGTCTGTAATCAGTAGTTGGTTGCATTTCCGGGACAGTATTTTGGAAATGTCTATCCATATTCGGGGTGGTGTAGGGGGCCATCGGTGGGCGTATGAGGTTCTCTAACTTCACCAAACTCAAACATCAATTTGTCTAACAATTGCTCCAGTGAGAAAGTTATGATAAAATAGCCCTTCATGGAGCAACATCAGCTGGTCAGGTGACTACAGACAGAAGCGTTCTGTCATCGATTTATAATATGATTAGCCACACATGCAGAATCTTTTTGTTGTTGTTGCCAGAATCGATTATGCTATAAAGACTAAGCTATGTGTGCACGTAGTCTCCGGTGTAAAGCTGAGTATCGATTGCTGATGGAAGTTTATCAGAAAAATGTCATCCACATTAAACAGAAAGATTTTGTTTGTTTTGCTTGTTTATAAGTGATATAGCATTAAAGACTAATTGTTCAAAAAAGACTGACTGACTATGCTGTTCTATGTTTGTCTTTGTATTCATTGTATGAACATTTTATTCGCAGTAGAAAGGTTACTTAAGTTAATTTAGCTATCAGTGTTAAACAGTTATAAAGTTAATGCCTCATTTAAAAAAAATTGAGAATAACAAACTATATTACAATTACAGCATTAAACTGCGAGATTATGCCATCATTTGTAAATCCTACGTTACTAAGCAATTTTTACGAGACGCTGCTAAACATAATTGAATTATACTTTGGAGATTACAATACGTGAATATATCCTCCAGTAGTTGATTTATAGGCGTGACTAAACCCACCCAAAACATAAAAACATGAGCGACAGCTCGACTGGCAATGCCGATCATTGGTACCAAAAACGGAAGCTGGGAATCTCGTATAAACAAGGTGTTCTTGTGTGAGTCAAGAAGGACTTTAAAAAGATTTAAGGCGGACATTAACCTGTATTGATCTTCTATTTTTAATATAATCATAATTTTATCTCGTTTTATGTTCTTGTAGTTGTTTATCATGAAAGGAAAAGTTGTTAGTGACATCCTTTCTTGATTTATGAACAAGAAACAAGAAAATGAAATTATTTGCGAATTAAATGTATTTAATGGAAAACGGTAAACACGTTTAGAATACGCAGTGAAATTACAATTGCTTAACTGTGTTCTGAGCATTTTACAAGGCAGTAGCTCCCTCTTGTGGTAAATGTACGTCAAACAGCAACAAGATAAATTGCCACGACCGCTGTAGGAGATTTTTTATTGCGTCCCTGGTTCATTATAAACGGTTTTAATAGTTTCAAAGAGTTCTATAGAAAGCACAACTAAGGATAGAGCCGAAATCCAGTCGTTCAGTCTTGCCTCCAGCCCGAAGGAAATAAATTATCAAAAGAACGAATGTATAAAAACGAGTAGAAAAGTGTACGAATTGCGTATTACAATAGTCAAAATTTATGTGAGACAGGTAAGACTTACAATAGAAGCCCAATACTCGAAAGCTATAATTGCTAAACCAACATCCACGTCGCACTGAGTAAGAGATCTCGGGATTAACTTTCACAGCACCGCTATGTGACGATCTCACGCACAACCAATCACTGTAGAGTGGGAGGTTCGCATTTACCCAAACTGTCCCAAGATGGCGGAAAAGTTAATTCGGTGTGTTTATGATTTTCCAGAGCTATATAATGTTAATCTAGCAATATACCGTAACGCCGACAAGAGAGCCCACGCATGGCGGAGAATCAGCGCATCCACTGGGCTTTCGGGTTAGTACTGATATCAGTATGAAGATTTTTGTTTTACGTTTCATTAGTTCTATAGTTTTTTTTAATTATATTTTGCTTTTCTTTATTGGTGAAATAAGTTGTTTGTTGTGCTTTGACGTATGCATAATAATTATCAAATTACGTGAAAAGTAATAGAAAACGGTAGGTTGAATACTTCTGCAACGGCTCCACTTTGGAGTTATTCCCGTTCCAACTAGCTTCGGTCCCCATGTAGCGCGGTCAGTGGGCCTGGACACGCGGCAACGCGCAATGAAAGTTATTTTCTACCATGCTGGAAGCGTTTGGGCTGCCGTTCCCTCAGATGGCTGGCCGTTAACGCCTGCATTATCTCTGATAACCTGCCACTGTATATGGGTAAATATAGTCGACTGTTTATGTGTCCTTGTCATGTGGTAAGATTTATTTAAGAAAGAAGTTTCTGATAGGTCAACTTGTGATCATTCACTACAAGACAGATGCAGTGTTACTCTAATTAGATTAAATAAACTGAAGTTCAGTACTATATTCGATTCCTGTGATACGGTTTTAAATGCATCTTTTAATAGTATCAATGTTGTGGGTTGCGGTTTTAGCAACAAAAAAAAAGTTTTTGGTTGATTTAGTTTATACAGAGTAAACCCTGATGTGCAAACAAAGCCTTTCGGTGTTTAATAGTTCCCATGCAGAGCAATACTTTTCTGTTAAGGGAGAGTTAGTACAAAATTGCAATTTAGCTGACTGCCACCATGCAGAGTTTCACTTAAGTTGAGGCAGAAGTTGTACAGGAGCCTTATGCCATAATAATTGTTAAAATATCTATATTTTGTTTGTTTGTTTGTTTGTTAGTGGAGGACTGCAAAAGGCAGTGGAAGAACTTGCGAGACCGATACCTGAAGGAGCTGAAAGCACAGAGGGAGAGGAGCCGGGCAGGAGCGGGAGCGGGAGCTAAAAAACAGTGGAAGTTCAGTCGCACTCTGAGTTTCCTGGACCCTTTCGTCAAGCACAGGCAGCCGGGCAGCGGATTGACGCTGAAGCAGGAGAAACTCGAAGGGGAGGAGGAGGAGGAAGAGGAGGAGACCAAGGCAGCCCCGGCGCCGGTCAAGCTCACCCCGGCCGCCAACGTGGCCCAGATGACGCAGCTGGCACTGCTGACCCAGCTCGCCCCCGCGCCCCAGCTGGCTCTGGTCACCCGGCTGGCTCCAGTGCCTCACCTGAGCCAGGCGCCGCCAAAGACTCCCGCTTTGTCCTCGCCAGAAGCCTCGCTTCTCCCGGTGGCCGCCGCCCACAGGAAGAGGTCGGCCAAAGGTGTGGACCAATTCAACGGCGCGGACAACCTGCAGGACGAAGACGGGCTGTTCCTCCTCAGCCTGGTTCCAGCCCTCAAAAGGCTCCCCCCACAAAAGAAGTACGAGGCAAAAATTAGAATCCAGCAGATCATGTTCGAAGCAGAATTTAATAAATTGCCGCACCACGTTTAGGCAGTATGACGGTATGGCATGGTGTTGAGGGATTTCTGAAGGACATTTTCCCTGTTACTCACCAAATGCAACTGAAACTCTAATAGAATGCTGGAATATTTTGATACCTTAATCTTGTTTTTTATGTGTTGTATAGTAATAATTTTGTTTCTGTACCTCCAACTAAAAACTCCTTGGTGTGTTGTTGAAAACCCTTCTTTTCCCAGAAAAACCGGCACCAGGTTTGATATTTTACATGTGATCAGTCTTTTTTTTGGAAATAGATCTCCCCACAGTGCTCTGTGCAGCCCTGGGGGGACTCCACCACCCCTGAAGCTAAACAGAAACCCTTCTGCCCAAAATTGTGTTTATTTTTGCTACAAATGTTGAACACAGCATTAAAGGTTTGGAATTGCCAGAGAGAAAAACAAAACTAAAACAGCCTTTTTCTTCTAGAATTTTTTTTTTAATTCCCAAAATACATTTATTTTCTAAGGCAAATATTGTATTATACACGCAAGGCAAGAGTTAAATTTACGACAAATTAACCATTTACACAAAACGTAACTTAATTAAACCAAAGCAAACGACAGATTGGAATAAGCCAATAGCACTGGAACAGATGCCACGTGAAACAAATGTATTCAGGGTGAACCAAATCGAGCTGGATCTTATGTAGAAAACGCGCGAAAGAACGCAAATAAAACTAAAGCGAAGAAAAACATTGCATAGGTTTGAGGAAAAATACTGTTTACTTGATGGTTAATAAATACGCTCTACCTATATTCATGCAAATCAGTGGACCTAGGAATTTGTAGGACTTGCATCATTTCTTACAACGCCGTTTTCACGTCTCGCGTATTTTCCTATTTAACGTTAGTAATACGTTTTCAGATTTTGTTCCGTCATAGTGTTTAACTAGATCCAAAACTGAGCTACTACGTCAGAGTTGTAACTTCTCTTTTTTTTTTAAAGTACGATAATCGGTGGCGGCTAATTAGGTCCACTGTAGTCCCTCCCTATAACCGGTTTTAACCGATATTTTTGCGTCGGTGGAGACGAGCCGCTTCCCCATTATTTCCGTTCCTGGAAACGGTGGGATGAAAAACCGCTTTGCTTTTGCCCACACCATGCATAGCTAGCCAAATCTCCGGTCCGAGGGATGCAAATATGGAGATCAGAGCTGAAAATTAAGCTTCTAGCGGCACCAGGCTCCTCCTGGTGGCGGAGAGACTACAGGACAGTTTCGTTAATAATAAAAACCCCATCATGAGGGGCTCACTGTTGTACATTCTTCTGCTATAGTTCGTTTGGATAACGCTTATGTATCCTAGCTTTTATACATGGTCCTTTATTTAAAATGCAGAATTATTAACATTTAGACCCAAAACTCACTTTAAAACGGCCGTTTGTTGCTAAACCACACCACTCAAAATAGCAGCAACTGGGTGAAAGAGAGAACGGGCGATCAACTCGGGCTGATTGGACAAGGATGTTGTTCCATAACCGAAGAGTGTTAAAAGGAGCTTTTTTAAAAAGTTTAAACCTGTTATGCCACAAATCAAAAATCCCTCATTAAATAAGCCCTCAAAAAATATACTTGCCCAAATTTGAATTTGTAAAAGGGGAGCACCTCAGAAAGCTCCCCAATTCCAATTCTGGGTACAACAGAATTCTGGGGTCTGATCATTTAATCTGTTCATAATAGCGTTCTCCTAATCAAAACAAAATTAACAAAAACTAAAATGGCTCGTGAAGACGCAGTATCATAACCGAGTGTCATTTATACACGGCAGGGCTTGACAAACAACGACAGAACAAATAGGAACTGTATAATAACCTCAGATGTATAATCATTATTAGAATCATATGCTCCTTGGAAAAAGGAGCGTTTCTAAAAGATTGACCCATGCCTCAGACGCCCAGCTTCGCAGGCCTATGCGATGAGAAGCCAGAACATGATCACCAGGGCAACAAACAGGAAGAGGCGGGACAGGAACTGTTCGTCCAGGTGCTGAGGCGTTCCGGGAACAGCTGTGAAAAGCACCAAACCAGGGATTTTATGGATTCAGAAATTAGTTTAGTTAAGCCAACTTACTCTCTATTCGCTTCTTTACAACTAAGAGACTATCATACAGCTCCCAATTTTACTACAATTATTTTAAAAAGCTAATATTAAACTTATAAAATATAAAATGATATTAAAATATTATCCATTATAAGCTAATATTATCCATTCATTTAATTGTTTATAAATTAAAGCTGAATAAAGCCTGGATTCCCACCCCCAACAATATAGCCCTATTAATCATCAATCATGAAAAAGCTCCGTGGTTGGCTCTTCAAATCTCCTGGGGGCCGTACCTGGTGGCGGTCTCCCGTCATTTATGTTAAACGCCGTGGCGAAAATACCGAAGGGGAAAGCCCCGATGCCAAAGGACATCTGGAAGCCTCCATCGCCAAACCCGAAGCCCTGGAACCCCTGCGAGAGAACATCAGAACTGTTACCTTACGCCAAAAAGAGCTACACAACCTCCCGTGACCCAGGGACCAAGTCCTGTTGGATGCCCCCATATTTGTAAACAGAGTGGGGATTTGTGAGTGAGAAGGCCAATGACTGAATCCCACAGGAGTGAAGTGGGATGGGGAACAAACAAACCACAACAAAACAAAATCCCCTGCATTTCCTTTGCAATCCCCTGTGACGCCAGAGAGAGAAGCGCTGTGTGATGCAATCAGAGAAGTAACGCAAGAGCGCTGTCGTGAGACGCCGGGGACGGCCTGGCTCTCCCGGGTCCTCGCAGAGCGCGTAATGAGTCCCGCAGGGGCCGCGGCTTTGCTTAATGAATTATGTGAGCGCCCTCCGTCCGGCGCCCGCACACACGCATGTAATGGTTTCGTCAGGCAGGGCATATGAAAGAAAGCATGTGACATTGCGTGGCCCCCGGGCCTTGGCATGCGGAGGGAGACACAGCCACATCAGTCAGTAGCTAACGCTTTCCCCATCATTTATTACAGTCAAGTTTTCTCAAATAAACAGCCCAACAGTTTAAACGTAACATGCCCGTGTGGCTAGGGCCGGTTTACATCAGCTCCTATGAAAAACAAGCGTAGCATTGCTAGCGGATTAAAGGGGCAAAGACTGGGTTGGGGCGGTACTTACCCCCCGGTTCTCCGGCTCTGGCCTTTGTCCCTGAGGACGAGGAGGAGTCCTCTCTCTAACGGTAAAAAAGGTGGATAACCATAATCATAAGGGGATATTACTACTATTGCATCATAGATGCAAGCAGTAACATTATACAGAAGCACAGATTGCTGCTACCTGGGATCCTGCTGCCCCGTGCTGCCCCGGCCATACAGGGGGATGACCTTCTCCCGGCTGATCCCCGCTTTGCATACTGGACAAACCTGTCTGTTCGGCCTCGTCTCCAACCACTGCAAACAAATAACAGGAGATTTGCTTGTGCCGTGACGTCAGACAGTGCAAAACACAACAATCCGCCGTGTTACCATGGTTTCTACACACACGTGTTGGAACCAACGGTGAGTGTTTAGCATGTAACGCAAAGCCTTTCTCCGCGGAAATAACTTAAGCAGATGAGAGAAGGGGGCCGTTGGGTTTTCTTTAAGACGGTTTAGTGTGGTCCAAAAACCCCTCATGAATGTGCACTCTAATTACTGAGTCCCCCCCCCCCCCCTTTGCATCAATGGCAAAGTGCAGCCACAGGAGCCTTGTAAGGCCCTGTCACTCATTACAGGCCGAGCCCCCGGGGGCATGAGCTGACGAAATGCAAGGTAAAGAGTGGGCGGACTCACCTGGTGTAAACAGGGCCAACTGAACCGGCCGAAGTGGGGGGGGGAGTCGCAGGAGCAGGAGACACAAAGAGACCTTAATGACTGGAGGTTCCAGCACCACCACAACATACACGCAGTAACGCTGAATACATGCAGGAATAAGGCAGATTTACATACATGCCGCAGATTTCAACTATCAAGCTTAAAGCGTTAAAACAATACATGCAAATTGAATCATCACAAATCCTCAGACAAGGCAAAGTGCAGCACAGCCAGCAGCATCCGCCACATACCAGAAAAGGTGCCCGCACAGGCTGATAACTGCGTCCTTGGCTGTGTCCAGGCAGATGTTGCACTCGAAGGTGCTGTCCTGGTTGCCCCCTTCTCCGGCAGCGGAGCCGCCGACGCCAACGCCGGGGTTGGCGTTGGCGTTGTCAGGCGCGCCAAAGCCAGAGGCCAGCGATGCAGCGCTGGCCATTTCAGCGATGGTCTTTTAGTGGGAACGAGGCAGAATGGAAGAGCTCAACCCTGCACTACCGCCTCCTGATAGTGAGACACAACGTTAAGGGTTTAGCAGGTGACATCACCGGCCACCAGATTTTTTAATTTAACAACAAGGTTAGGATGCAGCACCGCCAAGACATAACACTGGCTGACAACTGTCAGTCACAAAACGAGTCTAAAGGAGAATTAATACATTAACAAATGTACAAATGAATTGAGCTTTGTTTAATTTTAGAATTAAGTTCCCACCCCCCAGGTCAACAGTTGATACAAATCCAAAATCAGATATGCTAAATGTCCAGTCTGCTACTAATTGACAGGAAAGTTAATTTGTATAACTTTTGCGACATTAATCCTTTACCGGTAGTACACGGAGTTATCTTCCCGAATATACCAGATTTCCTTTGATATCCATACTTCCCCATAAAAAGACCCGGTAAATTTTTTAACATGAACCGATAATAATCGGTAACGTTCTCGTATTCTAAAGTATTGGTTCAACAATGTCTAATCGACTTAAGTTTCTTATTTCAGTTTTTGCGTGATGTTTTAACCATCGTAGCAGTCGACTCAAGTATAGCAACTCATCTGTATAAGTGTGCTCGCTGAATATAAAACAACAACAATGATCCTGACGTTAATAATAATGATTTAACCACTCTCCACTTACCTACCCAGTAGCCATCTGGTTAACAAATCCATGCAAATTTATACCTAGCAAACTAGCGACGGACATAGTTTCCAAAACAGTCCATGATCTGTAGCGTAAACGGCAATATGAAGTTTGCTCCAAGACAATATATAAAACACTATCTAACGTAACATGTGGTTGCACATCTTAATACGGTCCCAATCACAACTAAGTAAGCTTTCCAGAAATAAAACAACGTTGCTTACGGGTAGGGGGAACGTAGCAGTCTAGTTAGGTGTAAGAGCTACAAAACATGTTTGACGTTTTCACACCTCGCTAAACCTTTAAAATCGGAGACAATACCTCGTTTATATCATAAAAGAACTGTCGATTTGATTCGAGATGGTATTCCTGTAAATTTCTGGAGTTTTCTGTCTTCGTCCTCCTTCCCTCAGTTTCTTGTGGATTGCCTCAGTACATTCTCCGGAAACTCACAAAACACAGCAGACGTGCTGACGTAACGTGCTGATCACATCTTCCAGTCAGGACCCAAGATTCGTAACTTGTTTCAATTGTGTTCGAGTTATTGTCGTAAATAAAGCAACCGAAACGTTGTCCTAATACGGAATTATAATAATTACTTGTGTAATTTAAGTTTGTTAGTTCCACATGTATCGTTTTTATTATTTAAATTTCAGCAATCGTCTATTCACTCCAAAATAACAAAACCAGAATAATATCTACTAGTTACGGGTCTTCTACGGTTGTTCCGTCTTTGCCAGCAACGTTTTTCTTCTTCGTTTCTTCTACGATTCCTATTTTTCTAAACATGTACTCCTGCCGCCACCTACGGAGCAGGAGGTTAAAATACAGTACTAGTGATTCTTAATCCTGGTTATGGAAGACCACTGTCCTTTAGGTATTTCGACGATCTATACATAGCGACTCTTCTGATGAAACAACAAGTTCGTTCCGTATTTCTATTATTTGGCTGAAATGAAAACCAGCAAACAAATTGGGCGTTTAGGACTACTTACCGGGAACCACTGCGCTATATAACATGTCTTCAGAGATGAACGCTATGTTTAGGGTATCCGTCTAAATTGTTAAAACGAGAATAATAATTTGTTAACGGTGTCCTATTAATGGTGTGCAGAATCTACATTCATTGTGTTCGTGTGACGATACGACCCGGTAGACCACTGAGGTGACGCGGGCTGCACTGCCCAGGCTGGGATGGGTGAAAATCGGCAGGACTTCTCTCTGCTCGTCGATAACCCACCCCATTAGGTGCCTGCAGGCATCCCATTGAGTGGGATGTGTCCCTGCTTCGTTTAGAGCTGAGCCTCTTCTGCAGGTTGTTTAGTGTAAAAGCCACAGCCTTTCCAAGGCAATTGGAGATCAACTTCTATATCCCTGTGTGTGGTGCCATGATCACAAAATGATCTATTCCAAATCAATTAAAAGTGTGAAGAACAGTGTCATTAAACCCCACACCATTACAGATGAACAAAGTAATAATTTTCATATATTACACAGTTTTTGTTACTAGAGGGTTCCAGGAGCTAAATTCAGTACGGTGTTGTGCATGCTTTCCTTTTGAGCTCTATCTGCTGGAGCACAGGGAGTAGGGCTCCAACGCTGTGGAGGTTTTGAAGGCAGCCAGAAGAGTTGCAGTAGTTGGTTGCACTGGTGGGGAAGTAAATCAGGTATGTGTGACTGGGGGGTGGATGAGGAGGACACCAGGAACGCATAAAACAACCCGTGTTATTCTGGTGTTGTCTTTCCAAGTGCATCCTGGAGAAACCTTTCAGCCGCGAAAATATTGGTGGTTTCATATTCAAATGTATATAAAAAGAAATGTGGGATGATTATATAAACATTTCTGCTCTTCATCTCACACATTGCAGCAGGGTTGTGCTAAGAGTAAAAGCTTTTCCCTCCATAAGCCCTCTGGGCTTATGTCCAGTTTCTGCACGTGCTAAAAGTGAGCACATTACAGATCCAGACGAGAAGCCTTTTTTATCTCCACTGTCTCAAGGTAAAGTGCCCCGTCTGATATCCCATTGTTGCAAATGCATCCAATAGCACTTACCGTCAGTCAATCAAACGGATCTTTATCTGTTAAAGGGTGTTTCTTCCCTCACAACTGCAATGTCAGGTATCACTTGAACAGCCCACATTATCCAGGGTGAATGAAAAACCAAGAGCCAGCCAGGGAAAAATAATACCTGGAAAAAAGTTCCCTGACTCAGCGCCAGTGGGCAGGGCTCCAAGAAAGGAGCATAATAAGAGACAGAGATCAGAACATGAGTCATAAGGGTTTCAGTCCACAGCTTTGCTGTTCACAGAGACTCTGGCCACTCAGTTTTCTACAGAAATAGCTCAAGATTCCATCCAAAGCAGCCTTCTGCCCTGTTACTGCTCCATCCCTCAGAAAATGAGCTCAGATATATGAACTTAAATGCATTCAAATTATTATTATTATTTTTACGACGCAGCTTCCCCTAGCGCGCTGACATATTTAACAATCTGAAGCAGCAAGGGACAAAGCCAGCCTGATTGAAAAATCACCGGCTGAAAAATCTGAGCATGTCATCTCAGGAGATGCACTTGTCTTGATTCACATTAAGCAACCATTTAGGAAGCAATCAGCTCACCATTCTGTTTCCTGTGAAGACCGTGCCTGTATTTTTAGATCAGATATCCGGACCAGCGCTTGCATTGTGCAGCACCCCTTTGTAAAATACAATACAGGCAACAGTTCCATCACCTGGTAAGAGAGGAACCCAAAGGAGCGGTACTGTATCAGTAGGACGTCGTCCTGTTTGAAAATGATATTTCAAGCCTGTAACAACATAACAGGCCATTAACCTCTAAAACAAAACCGAAATTCAGATTTTGAACTGCTGAGGTGTGGATTTATACGTGCTTTGTGCTTCTGATTTAGAGTTAAACAAGGCCAAACTTCCCACGGTGACAACATGGGTTTTTTTCCCAGTGGAAAACTCACTGGACAGCGCTGACACAAAAAGCACTGTATCAAATCAAATTTGATGGATAGATGGCGATGTGCTGAAGGTCTTCATTCTTTAGTCACCAGGGAGACAACAAGCACAACTGTGGTAGAAACGTGGATGTTAAATGTTTTTTCTCGTATTAAATTAATGAAAGTTTTAGTCGTATATAACCTTGCTTCTGAGGGAATTCAGTCATTTGGATTGAGCCGAGGCCATATCCAAGCGTATTCAAGCGTCTCTTTTTTCATTAATATAATTAACATTATTAATTAATTAGTCATTAAAATAATATCTTGTCTCTCTCTGCCAACTGCAACTTTATCGCATTCTTGCAAAGTTTTACTTTGTCATTGAGTGGTTTCAGTTGCCTTTGTGCTAAAGGTGACCCTCTTTCCTCCTCATAGTTATGAAAGCAGGCTACATCTCGACCCTGTATTGGTGTGGGTGTCTCCAGGTCTGTGCTTCATAATAAACTCTTTGTGCAGAAACTTTGTCGCCGTGCCTGTTGCATCTTCCTGACTCCTGAGAAGATTCCATACACCACTCAGATTTGGCCTGCACAGTCAGGATCTCAGGGGAGCTACCTCTTAGGGGGGAACAAGTAAGCAGGACTGCTTGCTACTGGGCCACAAGGTGGCTCGGTACCAGGTCTCGGGTTCCGGCGTGGAGTGGCTTGGCTTCATATGCTGTGAACACACTTTCACTTGCTGAGCCTCCCACCAGTTCTGTGTCATTGGGAGGAAATTACAAGCACACACGCACGCACACACGTGCACACACACACACACGCACGCACAGAAACACACACACACACGCACACACACACACACGTGCACACACACACACACACACACACACACACACACACACAGATGTGCTCTGTGTCACTGTTGAAAGCTTTAAAGTTATTTTACAAATAAGCTCCGCAATAAGACTGCATTAGTGGTGTCATTACTGAACATCAAAGAAGGCTAGTTTTACTCTGCAAAAATTGAGTGCTTTTATGGTCCTTATGAATAGGTTGTGTGGGAGCTTTTAATACAATGTATACATATACCACAAACCTTCCTACTGGTCAGCTCTCAGATCAGCCGACTCTTCACAGACATGTGGCTTGTCTGATGTGTAATGGTATTTCAAAGAGGATTGATGTCAGTTTGTTTTGTTCAGATGTTTGATGGGAATTCCACAATATTTTCTCCCATTGGGCAACGTGGAACTTTTCTATTTATTAAAATTTGTGACGTATGTAGAAGTTTATTGATTGAGAAGACCCATGTTGAACCATGTTATGTGTTGGGCATGGTGTGTGTGTGTGTGTGTGTGTGTGTGTGTGAGTGTTTGTGTGTGTATTCAGTGAACCTGGCTGAGATGGGGTAATGTACCCAGTGTTCACCTGGTTACTTTGTTGTCATTATTTGATTCTTTTTGTGGGTCATTTGTCTTTAATCCGTTCACACGATGCTCACATGCACGGCAAAGAAGATGTATGGGTTCCGATTTTGGGTGGAGGTTTTTCCTCTCTTGTTTCACACTCAGTAATTACATTATGATTTTACAAGTGTAAGAGCAGGAATGCAATGCAATTTAAATTTCTTAACTCAACCTCTGGCTGTGGAGAAATTTGTATTTCACTTTGGAAATACAATGGTTTCATCATGAAAATGATTACAAAATGTTTATTTCATGGATCACTGAAAAGGAATCCACTACTTGCCTGGCATAAGGATGAGATTAAAACCCCAGCGCCAAAGGCAGTGACGTTTCAACACCACTAAAAGGGCCTCTTAGCAAGGCTTCAGGGTTCATTTACTCGTGAACGTGAGTTTGTTAGGATTTTTATGGCAGGTTTTTTGAGCGGTATACGAGTAAGTTTGCCCTCCCCTTTCGATTTGACTTTGATCTGGATGAACACGTAGAGGTTAATAATCTCGGTTTCATCTTTTTGACAGCGCTGGATTCAACTTCCTTGCAATGACTATCAAGCGTCACTTGGTGGCAGCAGACTGTAAGTGTCTCAGACTGAGAGGAAGAAAAAAAAAACAGAGAGTCCGGTTGATAACAATCAGTAATACTGAACTACTGTCTTTAAGGCGTCGAAGTCACCTTGCGAGTTTCTGGCATGCTGGTATAGACAAGCTAATCAAGTTGTCCTCGGAAGCGCCGTTTTGCTGGGACCACTGTGCCGAATAGCGAGAAAAGGTTAATTAGCTTGTGGTTCCCAGCAATCTGACTGTACAGGCAGCTGTGAGGACAACTCTTTCACTGCAAGCATACCGGTATTAATCGCAGCATATAAAGGAAATTTTTTCGTACGGTAAATCTCGGTTTTGGTTAAAATAGTATCAGTCTGCCTTGAATGCCAGTAAAGCTGCCACGAGACCCTCCTGAGTCTCGTGGGCACAGAAGGCACAAGCCAGAGGCGCAAAGACAGATTAAACTTTGAGGGGTGGACCATGTCATTAATCTTACCCGATTCTAAATGAGCACTAGCCAGCAGAGGGCCTATTAGGTCTCCACATGCCAATTATGCGCTCAGGGTGGCCGAACTGTCAAACTCTTTTTTCCCCTACCTGTTAAAGAGAGATCTTTTTTGTGTGTGTGGAAACGCTGCCCTTTTGTGTACATGAATATAAATTCATACTTCCGCCTGTAGCACTGCTGTCGTGGGGTGGGAATGGACCCAGCAGCTAGCCTGACACCGCAGTCACTGCTGCACATACCCCCCGCGCCATCCAGGCGTTTGAGGACTTCATACCACTCATCATTTCCTTCATTTTACCAGTCTAGCCCTGAGGCCATTGGTGTACTGAGAAATACAGAATGGCTGCGCTTCCAGGACCAGGACTGAAGAACGGTGGTCCGTTGTGTGTGTGTGTGTGTTTGATCAGCGTGTTAAATGTGCTGATGGTACATTTGGATGGTGAAAAAAGCCAGGGAATCAATTATACATGCTAACAGAAATAATATCCACAAATACCGCTTAAATGATTTAGAACGCCGACTTATTATAAACAGTAACGGGAATGGACTTTTGAATGGATTGTTAATAGAGGTTTGTCAATACAATTGTGGAAGATAATTGTTGGGGATCCTGCACGCATTTTTATGGGAATCGCCATGCCGTATAGCAACAGTCGGGGGGGGGGGTCCCTTTCCCCACCTGGAGGGTCCCTTTCCCCACCTACATCCATCTGTTTCCATGACGTATTGAGTTTCAAGCCACCTTTTGCTGTCTTTTGTAGTAATTGGGTTAAAAGTTATGCTTAACAAATTACAATTTCTATGTGGATTTCACTAACTGTACCCCTACGAATCTAATTCAGAAGATTCAGAATTTGATAAGACCTTGCCTATATCCTGTGATTAACGTCAGGACTGTGCATCTGAAGCAAAGACCTGGTGCCCGGGACAGGGGAAGACCTGGTGCCCGGGACAGGGGAAGACCTTCTTGTTTGTATCTTCACAACTACCGTGCCTCTTAACAAACTGGCATCAGACATACTCTCCAAAAGGCAGTGATTACCACGGAGGCTCATTGCATCGACGTTTGAGCGTCTGCCCATGAAACACTGGACCTATAGCTGAAGCGCTTCCCGAACTTGGAAACGTCAAACGTGCAAATCTGTAAGAACGCCCAACAGCTCTGCAGACTCGTTTGTTCAGAAGCTTACATTGCCCCGCTGTGAAGGGCAAAGACCCCCTCGCCCACAAGACCCCGAAACCACAAAAGGATTCATAGCACTTTGTTCTCAAAGTTGTTGCTGCCGTTTTGTCTTTGATCCTTTAAAAAAATAAATCTTACATTTTTGTATGCAGAGTGTTTTCTTTTTTGCATGGATTTCCGCACGCACCCCTCCTCCGCTCGCCCCGGTTAGTTAATTAGATTGTAGGCACCCAGGGGCCAGGTCTGTACGCAGATCGATACCTTCCTCCACGTCCCAGCGTGAGAGGAATGTGTCACGGACAGTAACTCATTGCTGCCGGTGTTTCAGGTCGATGGAGGGGGGGTGGGGGGGCGATGGGGCGGGCCCAAGAATGAGCCAGAGAAGGGGGCCGGTCTCAACCTGGAAACCGCTTAGTCATGGCCTCTCTGGCTGGGCTGGGACCAGGGGAATCCTTACAGCTGGAGGCTGGGCATGAACCACTAACAAACAAAGAGAGGAAATATGGCTCTATTGATGGATTTTAAAATTAATTCTCCCCAGAATGGCTAGAGTGTTAGTGAACATGCAAACCCCTTGAAGAATTGTATTGGTGTTCTTATTATTTAGATGTTCAGCAAATGCACAGTTTGAGTTCTACAGTGCAACTCAATAAGCTTAAAATCTTGTGCTGTGCTAAATATACACAGTTGCTTAAGCAATAATTAAATTATTTAAAACTATTTTTTTTTGGATTTAATAATAACTCCATTGGCCCCTGAGTCTGATGAAGATATTTTACCTGGCTGGAAGCGGTTTTTGATCCCTTATTATGACGTTGCGAACAGGTAATGAGGAATTTGATATCGGAGACGGGGTTGGATCAGTAATAGGGGAGGGTATGTAAACTTTTACATGTTAGTAAATTATTCATTCTGTTTTTCTCGTGCGCTCCAGTATTTTCTGTGCTCGTGCTGAATAGACTTAATACTACCTGTATATCTAAATGCAATGGAAAGTGGAAGGTACTCCACTACAGTCTCAACAAACTGTGAGGTCTTGTTTTTTTCTTTTCCTTATGACCCTGGACTTCAAGAACTGCAATATGCTCACCTGCAGATGTTACATGACCCTGGACTGTGCTCCATCTTCTGGGAGTCTAAAGATCTGTTCTTAGAACAGATTCTTGGTATTCGGTATTCTTGGCCTGATAGTGACTATTCATCACTGATCACTGATATTTTGTCGCTTAGAGAAGCATGATGTATCCCCATTGCAGTCAGAAAAGGCATCTGTAGAGCTAAGTGGTTTTCACTTTTTGTTTCATACCCCCAATTGACTGCAATTTAGTCTGCAGTAGCGCACTTTTGGGCCGATTTACGATTGATGGACATCTCCCCTTCCCCCCGCCAAAAATGGGTATTTCGTGGCTGCAATGAATTTCCCAGGTGACCAGATGAAAAGGGACAACAGAGTCAGATAGAAGCAGGAAGGGGGATGATTAAGGTTTGGGCGGGGGCGCCTCCAAAGCGAGGGAGAGAGAGAGAGGGAGAGAGGCAGAGAGGGGGATAGAGAGAGGGGGAGAGAGGGAGAGAGAGATTTGGAGAGAGGCAGAGAGAGGGAGAGAGAGAGGGGGAGAGAGGGAGAGAGAGAGAGAGGGAGAGAGGCAGAGAGAGGGAGGGAGAGAGAGAGAGAGGGAGAGAGAGAGAGGGAGAGAGAGAGAGGGAGAGAGCCTTTCATCAAACTCCTACGCTGAACCTTGCCCCCCCGCCACTCTCTCTCTCTCCATCTCTCCTCCCCCATGCCTCCCAGATGTGCCTGGGACCAGACTTTTAAGTGTTTGCCCTTTGAAGAAAAAACCAAGAGAAGGAAAGAAGACAAAGTACACCGGAGAAAGCTGAAGACTGTCTTATGGGAAAGGAGCATATGTATGTGTATATACACAAATTCCATAGTATTCCATTACATTTGTAAAAATGCAGACCCACAGGGTTTCGACCGGCTTCACAGTGAAGGAAAAACTCCCATCACACACAGCTGCCAACGACTGACACCCCCGCTGGCTGTGCTGGAAGCGACCTTGACTGATAATTCACAGAGCGGAGCTGTCCGGGGAAAGAGAGAGGGGGTGGGCGGGGGTGGGGAAAGAGAGGCTGTGTGAGAACACGCAAGGCAGATCATCGGCAGGACGGGATCCGCACAAACCCGGCAGTGGAAAGGAATGGTGAGCTCCTTCGATTTATGTGACTTTGAAATCAGTTCTGCGAAAAACAAACTACTGGAAAGTAATTAAAAATGAGTGGTACACATATAGCCTGCTTTTGACAGATATCGATCTATTAAAAACCTTGTTGATACTATTAACAATGTGGCTAAGAAACAGTGGTTAAGAAATCAGCATCTACCCCTTTTAGACCAGCCAGTCAGATATTCTGTGCCCGCCTGCTAATTGCTAATAGTCCTTAGC
>JAOVYW010047948.1:0-24805 GCA_025775045.1 Hiodon tergisus
TCTTTTGTTGCGTTTTACGGCACGAGGGTGCCGAATAAATAAGCAGACTCGAATTACGAGTGGTCTCGGTCATTTCCCGTGTGCATTCCTCTCTCTGTTGCGTGCGGCGCAGCGAGTACGCCCCGTGGTTGTCACAAAGGTTTTTATTCCATTTTATCTTCAATGCACTTTAACAGCTCGTTTAGTTTGCAATCCCACATTCATGTAGACGGTTAAATATAATATTTTTTATAAGGGTTTTCTGTTACAATGGAACTTGGCCTATTGCTCAACATAAGCTATCATGCAGCTGTACTGTATGTGTACAAGACAAGATTTTTTTGTTGCTTACACTTGTGACAAAGGTGATCTCTAATAGACATCCCTGTAGCTGACAATATTCTACAAAAAAAAATCACAAAATCAAAAAACACTAAACTAGATTTTGGGTTAGGCCCTTCGGAGTCTCGACCAGATCTGAGGGGGACCACCCCGGCCTTCTTAAAGGAGTAGCTAGATAACAGAACTGTAGCCCTATTTTTATATAAATATAAACATCTAATATGAACTCAAAATGTATAAATTAAAACACTTAAACGGTGAAATAAGGCCTGAAACTCCACTACCCATTATCTCCCCCCAACCCACCCCCATTGGAGGCAGCAGGTGTTTAGTGACAATCAATTGGCGAACCAGGAATCCATGGTGAATCAATGGCATGTAAGGGATTGAAGTATCTGCACACAAAAAATGTGCTTTTAATCATTTAAAATTGTGGAGGATATGGCCTCCTCTCAGGCGCGTGACAGTTATCAATTTAAGAAAATGTCTCAGAGAACTCTATTGGCTATTGTTATTTTAAATGGTTACTTTAAAATGTTCGTTTTCAAAAACTGTTCCAACAGGCACAAACCACTCTCAAATATGTGAGAAGGAATTTTGTTCAGTTGAAGATTTGAATAAAACTTTGTTTATACTATGCTGTGCAAATAAAATTCCCAAATAGAATTGTCTATATAAGTGCAAAGAGTTCGTTTGAAGACTTAATTTTTACAGTATCTAATACTTATTTCTCACTACCACTTGCAATTACTCAATTTGAGTGGGTGAAACTGGCTGGGCTTCTCTTGGTTCGTCGCTAAGGAGCGCATCCTATCGGCTTATCTGGAGCCGGCAGGCTGGCAGTGACAAAGAGAGAAGTGCAACCTCGCCGCTATACCGCATATATTAACTAAAAAACTAGGGCTATCATTAAAAGATTTTCTGTAGTTGCTGCTGGTTGACTTGTCCATTTGTCTCATGCGCACGAACTCTAAAAGAGTAGGCTGCTGCTGTCCTGTATTGCTAGCCCTCTCACTACTGCTGCCGGCGTTTTGCTTGTAAATGATACTTCAGACTCGACGTACTTCGCTGATAAACAAATTCACCCTTACAGTAGCTGCAAATAACTTGTTATCCAAAGACCCATCTGTAAAACTGGCCGTTTAAAAGCCCTTTAGCAGCTTTCTCCATCATTCAAGCTTTCTTAATCAGCAAAGCTATATCGAAATTCAAGCAGTCGATTGTCAAACATGAGCGTGGAGTTATATTTTAACTACGGATGGTTCTAAGGCTCAAAAAGAATACAAAATAAAATGCGTTACTTGCGACAAAAAATTAACGGCGTTAACCATTTGAAATTGATCGCACGCGTTAACTTTGACAGCCCTAAAAAATTTATATATAATAAACAAGTTATTCTTAATAATAAATAACCTATTTAAATACTTTGTCGCCAGTACCAAGTAATACTATTTAAAAGACACCTTTTAACATAAATTCACGCCTAACAGAACTGAGCTTCTCCTCTAGCCTCGGAGAGCCTTCTCTGCACTTCAAGGCCATTTACAATGTATCCTTAATAATTAATATACAGGTACTTCTCACTTAACTACCTACCCGTTTAACGACTGCGCGGACTTAGACGAGCTCTTCGACCAGTCTGTATTGGACGCTGTACGAGAACTTTGGTCGAGGAAACGGCAGCGCGTATAACCATTGAAAAATGTACTAAAAATGTTATAAACGGTGCAAAGGTGACATTAAAATAATATATAAAGATTGTTGACACAACCCACTACCAGTACAGTATGCTTGAAATATCGGTAAGGGGCGGCTAATCGCTATAGACCAATTCGCTTAACGACCTACTCGTAGGAACGTATCTCAGTCGTTAAGTGAGGAGTAGGTGTATAAGCCAACATTTTAAAATATAGTTTACGAGCTTTAATGTGGATTAAAATTTTAAACAATGTTATCATATTTGTCGCATTATCGTGCAGCATTTTATTACCTTTTAAAGTAAGGTTGCCACATTGTTAAATTTAGTTTGGAAATACAATTGAACTGGAATGTTACAGGGAAACTGAGCTACTTTTCCACATTCAGTTGACATTTTAGGGTCGCATGCTAAGGGAGCAGTCTGCACACCAACGCGTGTTAGCATATGTTTAAGTATCCTGTAGATGACACGTTTGTAATTAAATAAAATGTCACGTTTGTGGTTAGGGCCAGGAAAATCGCCCAACGCGGTTGAGGCCAAGGTAATGATAAAGCTCTCAACTGAACAAGCACGACATTAGTATTCGTTGTTAGCTAAAACGGTCTGCATTTTGCAAATGTCCATTTTGATTTTAAATACTTTAGGAACGTTATCGTTTAACAGTTTTTCAATATTTCCCGAATGAAAATGAATTTCCTTTCACTCCATCTCCCTCGCCTACAGAAAAGCAGCTACAATTCTCGAAGCCTTGGATGTTCTGCTTCTGGTAGCGTTTTCACTCACACACATGCACGCTCGGCTTAATAAAAAGCTGACAAATAAAATGAAAAGTAAGAACCCAAACAACCGCCCGAAGGCTGTTCATTGGCTAGTTATCGGGTAATCCAATTAGATTTTATTTAATTGTTGGGGGGCTCAATAATTAAACATTAATGACCAATTGCAGCAAAAAATGGCTAAACACGGGTTGAAAGTTGGTTGCGAAATAAACCAATTGCAACGACCTACCGGAGAGGTTTGGCTGGGTGTCTGAACTTTACTCCATTGCAACGAACTTGCCAACTATAGAAAGAAGATTAACCGCGGGAACGGGTTAACCGGTTAACCCACTCGATTAATCTAAATAAGAGATAAAGAGCTTGGTTATAAAAGCAAACCCTCCCCGTTGTTTCCACTTCTGGTATTTAGTGACTCCTTTTTTGAAGCATAAATCTGTAAAAAAAAAAATTATTAGGAAAACTCCGACCTTGTGACATTCGTCTTGGTTTATAAATAATAATGTTGCAGTAATCTGTCTTGAAGGCGATTTAAATAAATGTGAATAACGTGAATATTTCTGTAAAATTAAGGAGTAACTCACGTGCTTTGACACACAGAACCCCCGATGTGGAAGAGAACCATGACAAGGAGTGACGTTATTGTCCGTAACTGTTCTAACGGTCTCCATTACACTGACATATGTAGGCTACTTTTGATTACATTTCTATTATAATGTGGCTTGGATCCGGGATATATTTTATCAATGGGATGGGATGGGCAATGGGACATAAAAATGGGACATAAAAAAGAGCAACGTATACTATGTGTTGACGTATTCCTTTAAGAGTGGGGACTTGGAAAGTGTGACGAAATTACTGGAACCAATGAGATCACACCAAACACAGAGTAAACAAAGACTCACTTTGACACTGTAGGCAGGGTTTAGGCGGACCTGAGGTTTAAACCCTGCAACTAGAATCAGTTCACTACTAAAACTGGTTAGGTATTACCGTAAATGAATTCAACGGTAATACATGCGTAAATAAGCATAATGATACAAAGTGCGAGTTAAATTGTTTATCTGCTATTTGCATAACTAACTAATTCCAGATACGTCTCAGTTATGCTCTTTCAGTTCAACCTGAAAGTGAAGGGTTGTTGCTACCACGGCTAACAATGTCACTTATTCTAGGTTCAAGAACGCTTTTCGAAAGTTTGCCTGGAAGGCCATGGGAATGTTACTAGAACATTCGGTATCTTTGTAACGTTAATTTCTTTAGTTGTGGAAAATTGTGAATGTTCAGCGTTGAACTTTACTGAAGCCTGTTTATACACAGGGAACATTAATCAATAAATATTTTAAAACTAGAGTAACTGGCCTGTGGTAACAGTTCTTTTTGTTTGCTTGAATTACTCAGTTCTGATCTTTTTAAACAACCGATACTACAAACGTGTCCTGAGGTTGTTTTTTTTTATGTTTCAAGCCTCGACCTAAAATTGTACTGTTTAAGATCAAATTTAGGCTCCGCAGGAAAACTACAGTTCCCATGAACGCATAATATTTTTCACTCTCTTCTTCGATGGAGGAGGTTAAAAAAAGTTTGGGAAAGAATCCCTGGAATTTGTTTCCTGTGAAAATTGGCCAGAGGAGCAGAACAGGCAGAGAAGTCAGAGCGAGATCCACAGCGATGGAGGCACACACAGGCGTTCTTTATTCCGACGAAATTGCTTCTAGTTCTGAGATACAGGGCGTCTGAGTCGATATAATTTTCTGGGGAAACCTTTAGTCTTCGACACCCCACCGGCACACACATTGCGGGGTATTGTCATGGCTGAGCCCTTACTCAAGAGGACTTTTTCTCGGCTTCGGAGCAAGGATCGATTTCGTAGGAAAACGGACCCAAAATTGGGAGGTAAGTGAAAATGGGGATATTTAAATGAGTTTATGTTTCAGCAAAAAGTAAAAAATTATTTTCTGTATGTTTGCATGTTTTTGTATTTAATGCAATGTGCCTGGTGTGCTAACAGATGTATGATGATTTAAATGTTAGACGGACTTCTTGGATCATTTGGCGATCGTTTTATTTTTCGATCCGTTGTGGTTGATAATGGGTTTGGTATTTCCATTACTCTTAATTATGCCATTGGTATTTTCCCCCGCTGGGTTTGTGCAAATCTTATATTCAATGACGTGGTGCGCTCGTATGGACAAATGCAACAGTTTTTTCTACGAGTAATTGTAACGCATGAGTAACACTGTAATAAGTGCGCCTTTGAAAATGGTTTAACTTTTGTGATATGTCAGTGAAACTCTTGTCGCAATTAATGATACAAACCATCGCTGTGCAGAATGTTTACATTCTTTGAATTATGCTAACTTAATGTCACCGAGCCTGAACTGATACCCCTCGTGGTTTGTGTGGAAAAAACAATCCAACACGCGAGTAAGGAGAGTTCGGGGTGTCTAGGGTACCGTTACATTGAAACGGTAAACTTGAAATTCGCCTGACTGCAAATATGCGCCTGTTACATAATTCAACCACCCAAGAGCCAACGCCGCTACTCTGACTGGGAGGGGCAACCATCGAAAACTCAGCACCCGGGTCGCGATAGATCCGTGAGCTGGCTGTCATTTTGCGGGTGAACTGGTGTCCGTTTTTCTGGGGTTATTCCCCGATTGCTTTCATGACATCGTACCTGTAATTCTGGCACCACCTGTCGAGCATATAATTCCCCGCAGTGACTATGGAATTTTGCTCCCTTATAAACATAAACAAGAAACGTGCATCAGCGCTTTTTCCACTTGACTTTGTATTACTATTTGAGTTACTATTCTGTGACCATTTTGGACAGGACCTCGGTGCCCTTGCTTCGGGGTAGAAACTGTGTGTGAAACCCTTTGAGAAAGTGTGCGTTTGGTTGAATTGCAAGAGCATGCCAGGGAAGGGAGTGTAACCTAGGATGTTAGCTGAAAGAGCTCCAGTGTGCTATTTCCCCCCCTATTTTCCTGTTAACCCTTACCAATGTAGGCTCTTTATTAAGAGCACCAGTAATGGGTCTTCACGTGTTGACCAGAAAGCCACCATCCAACCATGCTGGCCTTTCTCTGAATTTCGGTCCTATGTCAGGCAGTGTCTCCAACCACATAGTGTCTAATGTGAGGTTCTTCCACAGGACCAGGGTGTTTGATATGCCTCCTGTTTTGATCCATCCGTCATATTGATGCCTCTGATAGATCCATCCTTATTTCCTTTGATTCTTAGCCCTTCCCTCCCCCTCTGTTATTTGTCTACTGCAGATCTACTGAATAATTTAGTTTTGGCAAAAAAACTTAAACGTCAACTTGAATATCACACATACAAACATACACATGTGCCTCATACTTATTTTTTTGTTTTTTGTTTTTTAAAATTACTTTTATAATTGACTTTCATGCCCACCAGTCTGTGCTGCAGTTACCTAAATTGCTTAATTTTCACCGTGTGTGTGTCCCGATCCTTGTGCGAGTTTGTGTGCAAGTGAGAGAGGGAGATCTGTCTGCTCACAAGGGACTGTCAATAGATCTTTATCTCTCTCCATCTGTGCACCACACGAGGCCCGTGAAAAACAGAGATGTCTTTCTCTCTTTTTCGTTCCACCCTCTTTTTTGCCTGTTAATATATTCATATCAGGCGTGACAGGAAGTCGCACAACAGACAGAAGGCTTCAGTTGCGCTGCAACAGAGTGCACCCCAGTATGTATATCCAACAGATCAGCACCATCACAGACGGTGCAAACACAACGTTTTTGTATTTTCTGTTTTTCTTAGCTTCAGCTTCAGCTTCACTGTATACTTGGGGGACAGAAACTGGAAAGTAATCAACCCTCAAGTGAATTCCCCCTCTCTCAAGTTAATGACCTGTAATGGGGACTGAGTTTGAGAAGGCATACTCAATTTTAAAATATTCTAAAAAAATGTTTAATTATGGTATTTTATCTGTGTTTTGTTGAATATCACATGTGGATACCTATACTATTCTTGAGTAAAAGGAGCTTCCCTGGTTTTCATTTCCTGTCTTTCAGCTAAGAAATAAATTGAATTTTTTTTTTTTTTTTTTTTTTTACAACTTCCGTTTCCTCCATTTCCTGCTGTCTGCCCTGTAGAAGTAATTTGGATTTTTTTCTATAATTAGGGAAGTCCTGGGAGCAACAACAACAAAAAAATTGTAAACAGCCGAAACTGAACCATATCAAACTGTGGCTTTTCTCTAACAACTTTTCAAACTGGACATAAGTGCCCTTAGAGAAGTGCTGTGAAGATGAAATCTGACTTTAAAAAAAAGCTATATAGGCCAAGTTATTGTAGAGGGACAATCAGAGCTCAGTACAACTTTGTTGACCGACACATCTAATGTTGTGTTTTGGATCATCTAATAATAAAAATATACCTGTTTCCACCTGTAACAATACAGCGATGCAGATCCACTGTTAGTTTGTCACTGACTTCCTCTCACAAATGTTGGCGTTCTTCCTGTAACCGTTACACTGATCTCTATTCAGTTTGCCTTTGAGCTCCTTGGGTTTAATATTCATAAGCAAATCCTCTGACCGGTATAAAGTATATATAATCATAGGGAAAATCACATAGGTTGTGTTTTAATTTGTAAACACAAGGAAGTTCATTTAAAGAAAAGGATGCATCATGCAATGAAGTGTATAGTTTCTTTAGGGTGGGTGGCAATGTCTGGGAACCTGGTAACGTGACTTATGACCAAGGTGGGTGGTAATGCTTGGTAAACTGACTTATGAGCTGGGTGGCTGGTAATGCCAACAATGAGACTGTCAGAAAGCAGTGAACTCAGGAACTGTACACGTGCTGTTGGGCCACTCTGTGTGTGCATATGTGTCTGTGGTGTGTGTCTCTGTGTTGATCTCAGGGTGTACTAGAAGAAGCATTTGCTGTTTTTTTTTTATATTGAAGTGTGCGTGGGTTTAAATATATATATAAACGGAAACTATATGTAACCAAATGTTAATATTGGGATTACCATAAAAAGTGGTGTTTTTGCTGGCTTTTCCCCCTAGACCCCCCTTCCTTCTATCAGCTTTCCAGTGGGTTCCTATTATTTAAGAAGAACAAAAACTCGCGAAACGCGATATGATCCATGGCACACTCTCCGTGGGTTTTTATCCCTGCAGCCCCTCCAGCAATCAGAGCATGCCCAACATCGCTTTTGCCCGCTAGAGAAATGGAACTATAAAACCATTCTTTCATAATAATGACTTATAAGGAAGCAAAGTTTTCACTTGGGTCAGCGCATAGTGGCAGAGTGCATTCTGGGAAATGATTCTGCCATCTCAGAGGAGACCAATAAAAAAGGTGGGATAAACCACAAGTCTACCCAAAGCATTTATACATTTATAAAAATAAAAGTTTTCATTTTTATTTTTGCTGTATTAGATTTCAGGGAGTGCTTTCTGAAAATAGCTGCCATATTGGCATTGGGCTGCATGGAATATTTTTTATGTAAAAAAAAAAAAAAAAATGTCCTTTTTCAAAATGAGACTGGGTTGTTTCCTAGAATATTTCTGGAGTATTATATAGTATAGTATATATACTATTATTTATAAAGATAGTTTCTGGAGTATTATATTATATAGTATAGTATATATACTATTATTTATATATTATTTTTGGCCATTAAAGAGTTTGGAGTTTAAAGAGCGGTCCTCGTTTACGGCAAAGATTTGGAGACCCCATTTGTGTTGTGCACTGTCTATATTCAATAACTTTAAAATATGAGCGGAAAATACACAGAACTGCACACTTCACCCCATTCACTATTCATCTCCAAGCCCAAAAATTCCCACCCTGTGTTTGGACGTGTGTGTATGTGAAAAGCCTACACAAAAGTATCTGCATATGGAAGTGTGTATGTATGTAGTTTTTTCTATTTTTCCATTTTCTTCCACTGTGAAGAATGCAGTTGCGTGTATTTCAGCTCACGGATGAGTAGTGGAAAGGTTGCGTGTGTTATTGGGCTCTTGGATGAATAGTGAATGGGGTGAAGTGTGCGCCGGTGTGTATTTGTGTACTTCCCCGTTCCCTCCCTCTCCATTTCCGGCCGATGATGGGGTCTAAAGGACAGACCGGCCATTGACCGCAGCTCTTAACTAAGCCTTCACAGGGACAGTCAGTTTCTTCATCCTGTGCATGTTCTTCTGCACTTCTATTGGTCTCTCTCTTACTCTTGCGCTCTCTCCCTCCATCTGTCTCTTTTATGTTCCCCTTGTCCTCAGTTTAGTCCCAGACAAATGCTGAAAGATTGCATGTGGAGCCAGAGCTGTCTTGGCTGCCTCAACAAATAAATCATAAACAACGTTCCTGCAAGTTAACAGTACTGACGCACCTATGTCGGAAAATCGCCGCTTAACATCCAATTAATCTCTCTTTCTTGAGCATTCTCCCCCACTCCCTGATCCCTGCCTGTGCCCCCCTCCATAGGAAGTAGACTGCCGGCCTTGTGTATGGGCTGTGACACTCCACTTCCTGTGCTCATGCTTGCCGTGTCTCAGGCCCATGGCGGAGATACAGGTGTGTCATCCTTGTGTCCTTGTTTCCTTGGTGCTTGGTGTGGTTGTCTCAATGTGTTGTTCTGGTTTGTGATCCTTGTGTTGTGACATAGTCTTCTGCTTTCTCATGTGACAAGCAGTCTCATAAACACAGTCACACACACATGCTATTTGGCAGACGGAACACGAGTGAAGGAAGAGTGTCCAGGTGTGCAGGATATCATGGGGAGGCCCCCCCACTGCATGTTTAAAGGAAAAAGAATATGAATCCTGGTTTATATAAAATATCCAAGTATTCTTGGGAAACTGACTCTGAAAATGGCTTGGAAAAAAGTTGGAACTGGCTCCTGGTCTTAGATATGCAGTTGTCAGAATGATTAATTTTTCAAGATTATGCTTATTGGACTTAAAGACCTTGGCCAGAGTTTGTTTTTCCCCCCATTCTGGAATACTAATGTAGTAGCTTCCAAAATATGACTGAGGAGATTAGTATTCATGATAGAGTGAACTGAATTTTTTTGTTTGTTATCTGTTTGAAGGTGAACCCGGGTGACTTGGTGAAAACACCTTGGGGCAGGATACAGCTGCAAAATGAATTAACTGGATCCCGAATTGCTCAGTCAGTTATGGCACTCACCCCAGCGCAGACTGAGCCCTGTGGTTCTACGTGCCTGGTAGCCGACTGTGCTGTTGAAGTATGTGCCTACCCTCTAGTCAGTGCTGAAACTCCTGTACAGTGCTTTGTGGCCCGCAGTGTGCGTAATGCTAACAATTGGCTGACTGGGTTGAAGCAAACTCATCTGCAGTGCTGTGTGGCCTGGATATGGCGTGGATAATGAGGTTTATGCCGATGCCTCAGATTTAAATACATAATTGCCGATTTGAAGTCAAGGGCATTTTAATGTGTGTGTGTGTGTGTGTGTGTGTGTGTGTGTGTGTGTGTGTGTGTGTGTGTGTGTGTGTGTGTGTGTGTGTGTAATGTATTATAATTTAGTAATCCTTTAATTTGTGTTATCCGTTTCTTCTTGATTTTTCTTTCATGTTCCAAAGCAACCAATCCCATTTTTCAATTTGTCACCTTTGATAACTTTATTAGCTAGTTTGTCCTCTTTAGTCAATACGGGTGAAGTAAGCTGAATTTCAGTGGAGCATAAATTTCAATTGTAGATAAACTTTTTCATTTAATAGACTTGGAGTCTAAGAGACTAAGAGCCTTAAGTTTCTTTTCTTTTTTTTAACAATATTTATCTACTTGTTATCATCCAGATCAACTTATATAGCCAGACAATGATTTCAGGTTAATGGTTTGGGTCTTTTGATTTGAGCCTACAACTTAAAGATGCACATTTGTTGAACTTCTCTTATTGTTTCCTTTCTGAGCTTTTCCATTAGACATCAATGCAGCTTACAACAAGCCACTTATCTAGCATATGTGTCATCGCTAGAGGCTGTAGTATTTTTGTACATCAGTAAACCATTTTTGTTTGATACTCAAGTGAGTATTCAATTACCACAATCATTTAACCACAACACAGCTACTGTTCAGTTTTCTTTTTCTCACGGATTGTTGTTCAGAAATTTGACAAGGGACTTCAAGCTACCCATTTTGATTAAGTTTAATCAAAGTATAGCAGGAATTCTTATCCCATGGAACCGATCAGTATTCAGGGGTCAGGAATACACATAATACATTACATGGCCCACAGAGAGACGCCAGTTGACCACAGAAACAAAGGTGAAAAGGTTTCATACTTAGATGCAAACATCGCATTTTACTTACATGCTTCAATATGTATTCATACCGTCAATCACATTTAGATGCCAACTTTTACTTGAATGATTTGTATCATGTTGCTATATATGAAAAACAACAAAGTCTTGACCTCTTCCAGTGTGGTCAGATTTGACAGCTGGATGAGAGGCACAGTGTTGGCATTTCGGCTGTAAAGTACCTTTAAATAATTTTGATGTTTTGTCTTCTGAAGATTTCTTCTGTTCTTTAATCTTCCTGGGTTTTTCCATTGTTCGGTACTGAAGCTGAACTGCAACACATGCTTATTGTTTTACAAGTTAACCACTGGTAGAAATAACAGTAGTTATGTTATGATTATGTAAATAATTCCATTTTCTTCCTTTAGACAATGCAGGGAAGAATGAGCTTATCCAAAGCTCTTTGTCAATGTCACCTTCATCATCAGCGGCTGCCAGAGGGGCAGAGGCTGAGTCTGTCCAGTCCGTGCCTAAAGAGGACATCAGCAGACAGGGGAATCTAATCACTGTTGCCAAAAAACAGAACTGGGCCAAGCTTTCCTCCACGTTGCTGGAACCCCCAAGCACAGAAAGACCGCCTGGTTTGGGCTCAAGGCTGCAGGACTGGGAGTGCTGCTCAGAAAAGCCTCAGGTCTTAAAACAGGCCTGGAGCCGGAGAACCCTGGCCGAGGACAGCATGGATTGCAGACGTAAGGATTGCGTGAGAGACTTGGGAAGCTGTAGCACTCCCTGTGAGGCCCTCAGCTCAGGCCTGCCAGAGGTTACTCGACCAGTAGGGGGCTACTCCGAAATCTGCATTTCTTCCAGTGGCGTAAAGCTCTCAGGGCAGGGGGCCTACCTTCAGAGTCTTGAAAGGAGCAGTCGTGCTTGGGTGCTCTCCACTGGAAAGCCCCAGGTTGCAGATGAAGCTTCCCGCTTCCACACCAACTGTCTGTCAGAACGGAGGCAAGGCGCAGAAGGGGAGAACAGCATTTGGTACAACCCCATACCTGAAGAAGAGGACTCACGTGGAGGAAAAGGAGGAGGCCACAGGGCGGACTACGGGAACCCCTGGAAAAAGAGGGATACTGAGGAATCGGCAGAGAGCGAGAGGGGCATCCAAATAAGGACTTTGGGAATGACTGGGACCCTCCGCCCTGCAAAAGAGTTTACATTGCAGCCTGCAGCAGCTAGCAAGAAAGATTATCCAGGTACTCTTAGAGCACTGAACATGCATGTGCACAACAGAGGTTTACACCCCCTAGAACTCAGGTGCACACAGAGGTTTACAGCACTGAGCATGCCCATGCATGAAGAGGTTATCAACAATGAGTACTCGTGTGCAGGCAGAGGTGTACAACAATGAGCACTCGTGTGCACGCAGAGGTTAACAACACTGAGTACGCACATGCATGCAGAGGTTTTCAACACGAAGCACGCACATGCACGCAGCATTTTTCAACGCGAAGCACGCACGTGAACGCAGAGGTTTACAACACGAAGCACGCATGTGCACGCAGAGGTTTACAACATGAAGCACGCATGTGCACGCAGAGGTTTACAACACGAAGCACGCATGTGCACGCAGAGGTTTACATAAAGAAACATACAAGTGCACGCAGAGGTTTACAACACGAAACACGCATGTGCACGCAGAGGTTTTCAACACAAAGCACGCACGTGAACGCAGAGGTTTACGTAAAGAAACATACAAGTGCACGCAGAGGTTTACAACACGAAACACGCATGTGCATGCATATGCGTTGAAGTTTTTTTTATTTTGAAATATTTTACTCAAGTTGTAACATGTTTTTATTGCTTCATCAAAAAACAATTTCAAGTCATCTTAAAAATCCACAAAAAATCTTATCTTATTTTTGTTGATGGGACAGTTTCATTCAACTAGCCATTTGTTACAACCCTATCAACCACCTCTGGATATTCCTTTCAGACAAGCCTTCTCTTCATAACCTTATTATATTATGACTGGGGTTTTAGTTGGACTTGGGCCAGAGTGTGGCTCAGTTTTAGATTCTTGTGAAGGCAACCCAATATCTATATATCTGGTTTGATTTAAAGTAGTTAAAAAGCACTTGAAAATTAAGGTATTTTTATGTTGGATTACTTTAGCTGCTAACTGATGCTGCTTCCATAGCAATCGATCTGATAATCTAACAAGAGGGGTGTGGTTTGCTGTGGCGGTTTGTTCCGTTCTGTGTCTTGCAAAGAACCTTAATTTACTATCAAAATTCACTCCATGTCTAAACATTAAGGCCATGATCCTATTTATTAGAAAACATTTTCAGGCCTATAATGAAACAAATCGGAGAGGACAAAGAAGCAGCAATAGCTTGCTTGGGAAAATACTTCCGCCGTGCTTAATTTAAGATAATATAAAAAAATTTAAAGTTAGCTAGTTGTGTGGCCAGTACCAAAAATTATAGTCAGCAGTTGAAAGCTAGTTTGAGCCTGCATGAAGTCCCCGTGGCCTGCACGGAATCCATGTCCATCGAGACTGTTTAGACAAACTTTAGGAATGAGACTGTCCTCTCTGGCATTCCCTCGCTTATGACCACAGTATTCCACTCTCAGAATCGGACTGAGAGACGCGCCTCTGTTTACATTATTCTCTCAGAAAATGGGTGGATTTTATGGCTTAAGAGGGCATAGTTTATTTACATTCAGACTACGGTAGACATGTTTTGGTTCCTGGGCTGAGCCACAGAGTTTATTATACAGTACAGGCAAATGAGGTGTTGCTCCAGCTTGCAGTGGGCCACCAGATAACCATTGCTACAGTATAATTCCAGTATACTATAATCATTCTCATTATAGTACACGATTTATTTGCGTTGTAAACACCCTCTGATCTTAGCATTTAACACTTCTGGTGTCCAACTGGATTTTTATAGATTTAATTCAAGTTAAGTGCCTACCAGTATTTCCCATTCTGCGTTTTGAACTTCCGACCTTTTGGTCCAGGTGCTTAACCGAAACGGTTGTGTGCTGTCGGCCTCGACAGAATGACTAGGAACTCTGACTGCACAAGAGTTCTCCTCAAGAACTTCTATAATTATTGGATTCCAAAAGGACCTAGTCACATTTTCCTACATTTTGTCTGGATATGATTGTCATTCGATAATACTTCCCACTTGTGCCTAGCTTTTTGATCTTTGTCTAAAATTTTATAATGTAATAATTGTCCTGAACAATGCTTTTCAAAAGGCAACTGTTTTTTTTTAAAACTGGCATATAAAAAAAATGCTAAAGGTGTAACTGACCGACTGATCTTAAACATAAATATGGAGCAAATTTGTCAAAACACAAATTTAGGCTCTATATATACATTATGTGTGTGATGTGCATCCTAATATAGCTCCTCTCTCCATATTGCCCATAATAACCATTTTCTGTTCTTTTGTCTTCCTCCTCCTGCCTTGCTTCCTTTCCACCCTCGGACCTCCCAGACCTGTCCCAGCAGCTTGCCCAGCCGGAACCTCTAGCGTCTGGGATGGTGGCGGGAGGTGGCTCCGGCACCAGTGGAAGCGGCGTCAACAGCTCGGACATGGCGACGTCCGACAGCCCTGGGGCCCAGAAGAAGGGTGGTGGGGCAGGGGCAGGAGGTGGGGCCGGCAGCGTGATGGACAGGATCAAGTCCCCGGGGACAGTGCGGCGGCTTTCCATGAAGATGCGGAAGCTGCCCGAGCTGCGTCGCAGGTTGAGCCTCCGGTCATCCCGTACTCAGCGCCCAGGGCCAGGCCCAAACCCTGCCTCATGTGACGGCACCTCCCCACCCAATGCTCACAAGGAAGCCTCCAGCAACGTGATTAGCAGGTACCACCTGGACTCCAGTGCCCCCGCCCGGCCCCTGCGCAGGTCCTCCCGGGGCCGCTCTGCTGGCAAGGGGGGTTACCTGAGTGACGGTGACTCACCTGAGCTCCTTCCCAAGCAGGCTACGCCCCCTCTCACTCAGCAGCAGCAGCCACCAGCTCCGACTGGGGAGGGCGTGTTGGACCCGGGCTCATTCAGGTCGTACTGCCTGTCTGACCAGCCACGGTGTGCCCAGCGTCTTTCTGGCCTGCTCACCGTGCACCTGCTGGGGGCCGAGGAGCTGCTGCGGGCGCCCAAGGTCGACAGCGTCAAGGAGGTGTTCTGCGCTATCCAGGTGGACGGGGTGACCCGCGCTCGCACAGCCCTGCTTACCTGCCGTGGCCCCACGCTGCCCCTCAACCACACCTTTAACCTGGAGCTTGAGCGGGCGCGGCTACTGAAGCTGGTGTTCCTCGCCCCCCAGGCTAGCCCTTCTGCCACCGCCCCCCCACTTGCCAGCACATCTCCGGCCCCTGCCGCTCCAACCCGGAACCGCGTCTGCTGCTTGGGGGCGGTGGCCATCCCCCAGCTCTTCAAAGGTAAGAAGCTGCAGAACCACTGTCCAGGATGTTTTCCAACTCTTAAATGGCCATCATCCTCAGTACTGGCTGCAAAACACTGCAGTAGTTTTGTTTGGCCAATAATTATTAAATGCTAAACTGCTTGACTGGAATTAACCTGCACATAGAGTGACACTCTGGGACCACTGCCATTAAATTTGGCACTTTTCTGAAACTTGAATGATTATTTACCATGAACTCAGAGTTGTTTTTCCACAAACAAGGTGAACAGAGAAAGTCTGATTAAAACAAGAAGCTTATATGATTTGCATTTCCTGCAATAAGGCCTGTGTGTGTTTATTTTAGGTTATACAGTATGTATTACTTGACCACTTCCAAGGTTCACACATCCAAAGCTGCAGTTTGGCCTACTGTCTGTCTCATTTCACTCCCCAGGGTCTCGCTACCAGCAGCTGTGTGTGAAGTTGGAGCCTCGGGGACTCCTGTACGTGAAGCTCACCCTTCTGGAGCAATGGGAGGCCCCCTCCCCCCGGCCCAGTGACCTCCAGCCCCCTAGTGTTTTTGGTGTGGAACTGCGTCATCTTGTGGACAAGGAGGGCGCAGTGCTCAGGGTGCCTCTGCTCATCCAGAAGTGTGTGGCCGAGATCGAGAAGAGAGGGCTAAAGGTGAGGAAGGGGGTTGGGGGGGTCAACAGAGGCAGCAGGGCCAAGTCAAAGCATGGTGTCTGAAGAGATATTTCAGTAGACTGGTATCTAAATATCCAGCTCATTGCAATGGTGTGTGCGTGCATGCTCCTGCACGGGTAGTTGAATTGAGGACCTGTGTCCAGGTAGGTTTGGGTAACAACTAAGGGTGTGTGCGTCTCCCCAGGTGGTCGGCCTGTATCGCCTGTGTGGCTCGGCGGCCGTGAAGAAGGAGCTGCGGGACGCGTTCGAGAGGGACAGCGGTGCGGTCACTCTTACCGAAGAGCTGTACCCTGACATCAACGTCATCACTGGTCAGTGGTCAGTCATCGGGGGGACAGGGGAGACAGGAGTCAGAGGAGTGGACTGAAGATGAGGAATTCAGTCAGGGTCACCCAGGCTGAAAAATGGCTGAACCCCAAAACTCGCTTCAGCACCGGCCCACTGACTGAGGGGAAACTGGCGAGGGAGTGGTCACACATACACACGCCCATTCCCAGACACGATGGGTTTCTGTAACGCAGGCATTTTCGTTGTACAATTTTCATTATGGAGTCAGAGGCAGGCTTTCATGTTCTGCCTATGATTATTTCTCTCCAAGGGTCCCAGTTCCAAAACAAATTATGTTGTTTCTATGCCAATTAGTTTTTTTCCCTTGGGGACTGTAAGCTAGTTGTTTGTTTATTTGTGCTCAGGCATCTTGAAGGACTACCTCCGTGAACTGCCATCCCCACTGATCACGAGGACCTTGTATGAAGTGGTGCTGGAGGCCATGTCCTTGCGGCCACCCCGTACTGCACCCTGCAGGAGTGACGCAGAAGCACAGCGATCCCAAAACACAGTTTCCCTGCTTCATTGCCTGCCAGAGCCTGAAAAGGTATTTATCCAATATTTATATGTCCATCAAAGATAAAATGTACATGTCTGTCAACAAAAACATTTGGTGCAAACAGTAAAAATCCAACTGGTACCATTGCAGCGTCAGTTGCATTAATATGTGCATGCCCTGTACTGAGGCGAGTTAAAGTGCTGTAATGTTTCTTACATGCGTCGCGGTCCAATAAAAAAAAAACACATCAAGTTTTAAAAAAATGCTTTTGACCTGAGGGATCTTCTGTTCCAGTTCTCGGATGCGTCCTCACTATGTTTCAATCTCCCCTCTCGATCATTACCAGATGTGTATTTTTACCTAAAGATGTTTTTATTTAGAGTTTATTTTATAACTTAAAACTTTCCATTAAGATCCTGTGGCAGGGTCTAAAGTTGGTAGGAAGACTGGGTGGGGGGGATCTCCCCTGAGCGGTCTCTATTGGGCTCTGGCAGTTGGCCATGGAACAGAGTGTTACAGAATAGCTCTTCAGACCACTTCCTTTACGGGACATTTTTGTGTTAGTTTAGACTGATATTTGTTTGCTTTTCTGCAAATGGAGAGCGTTTAACCCTGTGTGGCCCAGATCATCTCAAAACAATGAGTAACATTTCTCCCTGCCATGTAAGGGTCCAGAATGCTTTATTAGAATGACAAAAATTGTATTTGTTTTTCTGTCCCCCAAATTTGTCTCCTTCTGTCCTCTATAGAACAATGATATCTATATTATTTATTAAAATTATTTGTTATTTAGTTGTTTAGCCGACACTCTGAACTGGACAGAATTACACGAGTTACACCGCTGCCTCCCTCCAGGCCACCCTCACTCTGCTCCTGGACCACCTCAGCCTGGTAGCCTCCTACAGCCACAGCAACCGCATGACATGTCAGAACCTGGCCGTCTGCTTTGGCCCCGTTCTGCTCACGCCCAGCCAGGAGTCCTGGAGGCCAGGCGGACCAGGGGGGCCGGAGGGGCATATCGCCAAGGCCGCCGCTTCCCGAGGGGCCCGCAATTTTTCCCACAGTGAGGAGATCGCCAGTGCTGTGGACTTCAAGAGGCACATCGAGGTCCTGCACTACCTGCTTCAGCTGTGGCCCAGTAAGTGAGGCTGTTCCTTTGAGCATTTCTGGCATGCACGTCTGATGGGTCTGACAGTATTGTGTTTTTATCCCAAGTTTCTATATATTTAAAGTGTTTAACAATTTAAGTTGAGTCTCTCTCTCTCTCACCCTACATTCCCTCTCCTCTTTTCTGCTTTCATCAGTTCCCATTGGTCGAGCCAGCGATGAGCTTTCATCCCAACTTTCCGCCTCTCCCACCTCAGTCGCCCCCCTCGTATCCCAGAGTGCCCTGCGGCAGCGAGGTCCACGCTTACCCCTGCGTCTGGAACTGCCCCAAGACGGGGTGGTGTCTCGGCGTGGCAGGGGTCGCCTGGAAAGCCCCCCCTGCAATCGGTATGCCGGTGACTGGAGTATCTGCGGCCAGAACTTCCTGTCCACCGCGGAGGCGGACTATGATGAAGTGGCTGGAAGTGAAAGCGAAGAGGAGGAAGAGGAAGAGCAACAACGAGAGGTCCTGAAGAAGAGCAATTGGGACCCTCCCGGGTCCCTCTACGTGGACGAGTTCGCTGAGACCCTGGATCTGGACGCGCCCTTCACCTGCAGGCTGAGTCTGAAGGACTTTGACACGCTGATATCTGACCTGGAGAGGGAACTGGCCAAGCAGATCAACATCTGCCTCTGAGAGAGAACAATGAACGTACTGAAAAACAAGAGGAATTGAGAAATGTACTGTTCTTTTTTTATACGATGGAGAAACGACCAAAGACAGACGATGAGTAATGACCTTTGCTTCACTACTTTTGAATAATATTTTTGACATTATGTATGTCAAAAATGCATTAAAAGTACACCATCATAGTGTTATCCATTTATTCCAAAAACAGAGTTGCCCCTTCTCTGTTGTCAGGAAATGTGAACATATGAAAGGATAATGTTGAAAGCAGGCCATTCAGCCCAACAGCCTACAAGTAGGTGTTGTTGAATCCGTTTAAATAATCAATGTGGAACTATTTAAGGTTGTACAGTGACATCACATCACTATTATAAATAATGGCCAAAGATTAAAATTCATTTACCATATATTCTGTGTTTAAGGTACACTATTTAATCCTGAAATGTATTTTTGGTTGTGTTGTTGGCATATTGGTTTCAAGTAGGAAGTCAGTTTGTTTGGTTCTCAAACTTATTTTAACATTACTTTTTTTAAGGAAAGGAATTTTAAAAATTTCAAAAAAGGAAGGCACTTTTTAAAGTCAGAAGGAACTTTTAAAAACTTTTTCTCAGTGAAGGATTTTGTGTAGTTATTAACAAAGTTTAAGGTGAAAATTGTATCATAAAAGTAAAAACTAAGCGTATTTAACAAAAACACAAACATTCGCAATATTTTTCCTCAGAGATTGACCAAAGACTTATTTTATTGCACTTCTGTACCACAGTTTTCATTAATGAGTTATGTATTTGCTGCTTTTTTGAGTGTAACTTGTATATTTACTGTTGACGGTGTCATTAAAAATTTTTTTGCGCACGGTACAATATTCAGCCAACTGTGATTGTCTTAAGCCAGAGAAGGAATGCTATGGCCATATAATGAAGAACAAATTCAATTCAATTGTGGTAACTTTTTTATGTTGACTTCTGTTTAATTTTTGCTTTGTTTAATTGTGTAAAAAGTATTACTTGATATTGCACATACAATAAGCACTTACTTTTCTATTTTTTATGCATACCTGTAAATGTGTGTCATAAATGGGTACTGTAATAAGCCATGCAGTGTTATCAACCAAAAAAATAAAGCACAGTGTTATATTTACAGTGTGCTGGTATTTTTTTAAAGCTCAACATCCAGTCATGTAAGGGCATTGAAGCATGTACGGTATCTGCTTTCTTCCATATCAAACTTTATATGGACACACACATATTTGGAACTGCCAATTGTGCTAATGCATCTCAACTTTAGATTAATTACCTCCAACAGTCATGTCTAATCCAGTTAGCACCTGATTTGCACCTGAATACATGGAGTGGGTGATTTCGTGTTTTAGTCCAAGTAGACTAATGACTGCAGATAAACAAATGAGTGTGGAGGTAGGAGAACCGCCGGACCTGACATCCATGGCCTGGACACCTGCGTATGTCGCCTGGACTGCACCAACAAGGATCGGAGGGAATGCACGTTGCAGGAGCCACTTCTTGAGGCTCTATCTACTTCGGGTAAACTTCACGGTTTAACATACCATGTTCATTGTGGTCATTGCTGCCCTCAACTGTGTAGAGTTAGAAATTGCATGTACAATTGTCCACAAATTATACAAATTATACAAATATATAGGCTTCATTCAGTGGGTGGTTAATCATGATGTTTGTCTAAATATAAAAAAAAATATCTTAGGGATAAATAAAAAGCAATAAGATACTAGAGGATTAACCATTCCAGGAATACCAATCACACACCCTGTCTTCTGGCTTTAGTAATCTACCAAGCGGTTTCGAACACGACCCGTTTATTTCGATTTATTTTACTGTTAAAGTTACCACACAGCCGGCCTTTCAGATGTAAATATTAAACATTTAAAAAACAGAGGAAGAAAAAAGAAACAGCCTTTGTTTTCTTAATTTAGTGTTGACCTTGTCGACTTCAATAGATATAATTTCGAAGTGACGGGTCGGGTACAAATTATTTTAACAAATTTATTTAATTAAACAATCGGGAAATCGGTGTTAAAAGCAATTTAAACCAATAGACAAAAATGTACTTTGTAAAATATCCACCTGTCCATTTTGACTGTGATACACCAGCTCTGGATCACTAGCTGTTGTCTAGTTTCATTGTTGCATGCTTGGAAAAAAAAAGTTTATCATTTTTGTTATTGTATGAGAAACTATGAGAACACTGCAGTTTTAATAATTTCTTACTTTTTTCTTGGCTAAAAAATGTTAATTAAAAAATACTTTAAAATCTTTATTTCTATTTTATTTATTTTAAAACAAAAAAAACAGGTAATCTTTTCCTTCTAGTCAGTAGCCTTTTGCTTTCAGAATGATTACTTCTTTTTTTGTTTTTTTAACTCTCTTTTACTGTGCACTTGATAGCCAAAGTAACAAAAAATCTTGTCAAATGCAAATGTAAAAGGCCACTTAGTAGTCAGTTGATAAATCCATTCTGAAAACGATACTTCAGCTCCAACTCTGTCATCTGAAAATGATAACCGAAATTGGATTTTGACATGAAATGACCAATGTCGTAAATTTTTGTGGAACCTTTTGCTGGACGATGAAATCAAACTATCACTTTATAATAATAAAGGAATTTAATAATACAAATTTTAAAAACCTCTCTGAGGCTTTGATGTCTACCTGCCCCATGGGTTAGGAATGTGCACCTATCAAATGATAGCTGTATCATATCTCACACATGGCACTATAGCAGGCCCACTTCAGATCTTCTGATCTTCTGGTGTACCTAAACATAAATGTCCTGCTGCCCAAATATATTCAGTTCAGCTGAATATTCCCGGTGCCATTGTCTTCATTATCCATACCATGCACAGGCTATTGTCATGACCACAGGAGTGGGTCAGACACTTACTCCAGATGTGGATATTTGAAAGACAACCGCAGGCCCAAGTCTGAGGAAGAAACAAGAAGAGAGAGAGGCCTAACGAGGCAGGAAAGAACCCCAGCTCCAGCTGCAGATAGAGGAAACCACAAGAGTGCAGGAGGACCAAATAAGGACTTGTTATTGAAGCAAGAAAGCTATTCTGGGCCACAGACGCCTTTGAATGGTTCTGCAGATCAATTGGCTGAAACATGGGAGAAAGGCTAGCTGGAATTGGACAATAACATTTGTATGTGTGCTGGAGGACTGTAAATGTATAAAAAAGGTAGTTTTAGATTTTGTTTTAGACTCTGGCAGATAACCATGGCATTGCATCATTTCTGAATCATTAAAATAGAGAAGACTGGTATCACACAGAATGGGGTTCATCATTGGCTGTATCATACTACTCTAGAGTTTTCCGCACAAACACTCCTGTTCCGTTACTATTCCAGGTCAGACACTCAAATCAACCACCAAGTGTCATTATAACATTGGAAGGCTCCCCGTCCACAGGTAGTGAAGTCCTTGCCCCATGTCCATGGGCAACTGGTTACGTTGCTCTTGACACTGGGGTCAGTTCATCACCCCCTTCATTGACAGTTCATTTTGAGTGGAGGTCATAGACTGCAATAAGAAAGCGCTAATGATGTGGGACTCCATGCACCTCCCAACAAAGGTACCGGTGTTCCCAAGGCTTAGCAAGCCGTGGGCTGCAGGGAAGGCAATCTTGGGGTCCAGTTTTCCCACTGATGAGACAGTGGGAGTCCCTGACGAAGGTTTCAATTTCCCTGTCAATACCTGGCCACCACACCAAGTCCCGACTCCGTAGTTTCACTCCAACTCTGCCTCCAGCAGGTTTTGCAGCTCAGCTGAGATTCCCTGATGCAAGGCTAGAGGAATGTGTCACAGTGGCTGAATGACAGGGTGCAATGTAGGGCCAACTAGTGGCTGATGATTAAAGGCAGACAAACTTTTGAAAAGTAGTTAGCTTTGCCACAGTGTTGGCATGTTTGCTCACATGCAGAGTGGTTCTGTGCTTTTTTAACATGGGAGGCAGATTCACAATTCCCACAAAATTGCCGGGTGCATGCCTGTAAATGTTATGTGAGCAGTTGATTCTGCTGACGGATAAGTTGGAATAGAATTTGTTGGAAAATGAAACTGCGTGGAGAAGAAAAGTTGCAGTTTAGAAGAGTCACTGTGTTTGCAAACGTTGCCATTCCCAATGTCTGGAACACGCGCTGACCTTCAGTGCCAAGATAGTGAAGAAGCATGGCTCTCTTAGGTGCATCATTGACACTTTCCAATTTGAGAGCAAAAATATAAGTTCCAAAAGACTGTTGCCAGCAGGTTCAAAGCTCTGGAGAATTTATTTAACCAATTATTAACCTAGTATTAATTTATTTTAGCAGGGGAGGTCATGCTGAGAGAAAATATCTATTTTACAGACAAGCCCTGCATAAACATATTGTGATGAATGGGGCTCTACCCATTTTCATCCCTAGGCCTATTATTTTACATTTTTCTATATTGCCTATTAGCAATTTTTTTTAAAGAAACTATCAGTTATATATTTATATATCTATCCAGATATATATCTGGCTATCTGCAAAATGTATTACTGTATTATATGGGAATTATTATTTGTTTATTTTTACCTAGGTATGTATAGTGTATAACCATGCTATTTACATTTTATTTTAAATGTTTTGTATATTTTAAATATTATTTATAGTTTTTACCTTTGACTTATCATGTTTCCATTGTTTTAACCTGTTTTTCTATCATGTGGGAGGGCAAGCCTGTCTGAACGGTAGCAGAATGTGGGAATGGCATGCGGAGGGGAAAGGTAATACATTGATTTTGTCGGTATGGCTAATTATAAATGTGTGTGTGTGTGTGTGTTGTGCTGTTTTTTTTATTTATTTACGTTCTAGGCATTATGGTTGAGTGTTTAATTGAAAGCTATTTAGTTTTCTCAGTCATCATTTAAATACAGGTGTGTGGCTTGTGTTTAAAATCATAATTAGTTATTTTCTGCTATTTAATGAAAGCAATGACTTATTCATATAAAAGAAGCCCATTCTAATTTTTAACCAGTTCTTTTTAATTAATGATAGCTATTTGAAGGAAAGCCTTAAATACCAATTTCAATTCAAAATAGCTTGGTAATAGCATAAACAGTGTCATCGTTTGATCAAGTTAAATTATTTTTTTCTTCTGATAAATCAATATTGTTAATGTAAATAGTGAAGAAGAAAAAAACTCAACCATGATTCGATCTAAGAGACACTCTTTGTTATGCCCAGGAAACTGGTTTTAACACCATCAATAAGTACACACTGCATTCTGTCAGTTAAATAATTTTAAAAACAGCTACATGCCTCCAGGTATAAGCCAATTGATGAAAGCCTCTGAATGAGTAATAAGTGATCGACAGTGTCAAATGCCTTACACAAGTAGATAAAAAAGGGCCACACATTGTTTTTTTTCTTGTCCATAAAATTAATAACATGAGTTTTAACAGCAGACAGGGTGCTATGACCATGTCTCAAACTGAATTGATGTGCTTAAGATGAATGTATATCAGGGATTACAAAAGTTTTGCTAGGCAAGAGTTTAAAAATGGAGCAATAATTATTTGGTTAAATGGTTTCATTTATCAATGAAAGATAAAATCAACAGATGAAGATAATCTATCTTTTTTGTGATAAGAGACACTGGGAGGGAAGAGCAGTTGAGTGAATGACCTGGGTTATCAAAAGTGTAGGAATAACTATGTAAAAGTAAATAGTAAAGAAAGCATATTTCACGGTCTCAATTTAAAAACAATTTTTAAGTTAATAATCACATCGATTTGACGTGATTCAACAATTATTTTTTCAATGCAATGACAACAGAATTTAGAATTAAGTAAATATACATTTCACTTATGTGCGAAAAGTGCACAGCTTAATGGCTGTGTGTTGAGTTATTTTGAGGGGATAGCAAATTTACAGTTATACAAGCTGTGCACTCACTACTTTACATTGTAGCAAAGTGTCATCTTCAGTGTTGTCACATGAAAAGATATAATCAAATATTTACAAAAATGTGAGGGGTGTACTCACTTTTGTGAGATA